>CAUYLG010006519.1:0-72015 GCA_963573385.1 Cacajao melanocephalus | reverse complement strand
TCTGTCTCAAAAAAAAAAAAAAAGAAAAAGAAACACTGGAAAGACATAAGAAACTAATAGAAAAGGTTGTTTATTGGAGTTAAGGGTGGTTGGTGAGCTGGGTAGACACAAGAGTGCAAACAAATCTTCCCAAAATAAATTTCTATATTGTTTTTTACTTTTGGATCCCATAAATGTCCAAAATTTATGACATTTAATTTAAAAATTTTTAAAGTGTATACAATTCAACAGTGTATAAAAGTCTATAATTACTGAAGGAAAGATCAGCTTTGAACTTTCTAGAGGTCATATCAAGTAGAGAATTATGTTGTTTCAAAATTCAGATTTTCCCAATGTTAAGACCTGAAAGGAATTTCTCCACTCTATTCTCATTAATCGGATATTCTGATATGTAGTGAATGAGAATCAACATCTTCTTAATACAGCCTTGTAAGTTTCAAATTATTCTCTTGCTTAAACTCTCAATACCCTCCAATCTAAGTGGGATAAATCTGAATCTCTTCCTACAGTCTGTGACACCCTACATGACCTGGCTTTCATCTGTTCTTCCCTTTGATCACAAAGCTGCAACAGCCCCGGTCTTCCTTCTGTCCCTTGACCATAGCAACCTCTTACCTGTCTCAGTGCCTTTGTACTTACTATTCCTTTTCACCTTCGATGTCTCTCTCTCAGGTAGCATTAGCACGGCTACCCCTTTATCATTCAGTCTCAACTGTAACATCATCCTTTTAGAGAAATCTTACCTTCCTACTCTTAGTAAGAGCGCATCACCGTGCACCAAGACATTCTTGAGCCCACCCTGCTGTTTTTATTGTTTATAGCACTTTTTACCTTCTATTATTTTTATTTTCTGTCTTCTCCCACAAGAAAACAACTCCTAAAAGTTGCTGACTACCATCTTGTATCATCAGCTTTCTTCAACAGGGCCTGAGATGTAGTGGGTGGTCAATAAATAGTTGAATGAATGAGCGAATGACAATGAACTAGTGACTGTGAAAGAGAATGAAAGAAGCAAGAAATGGAAAGATGGAGACAGAGAACAGAGAGAAAGGAAGGAATCTCTTAAGGTTCAACAATTGTTAGCTGGACACAGTGGCTCATTCCTGTAATTCCTGCACTGAGGTGGGAGGATCAATTGAGCTTCAGTTAAGGAGTTTGAGACTAGCCTGGGCAACAAAGCAAGACCCCATCGGTACAAATATAAAATAAAATAATTAACTAGGTGTGGTGGCACTTGCCTGTAGTCCCAGCTACTCGAGTGGCTGAGGCAGGAGAAGAATTACTTGATCCTAAGAGTTCTATGCTACAGTGAGCCATGATTGCACCATTTTACTTCAGCCTGGGTGATAGAGCAAGACCCTGTATCTTAAAAAAAAAAAAAAAAAAAAAAGGCAAACAGCTGTGGCTAATATTAAAAAAGATCTGTCAGCTAATTCTGATATTACCTTACATGAGGTTTTTAGACCCCAATGGCTATTTATTTAGAGTACAAAGTTTTAATCCTGCTGTATACATGTCACTGATCTCATAAGCTATGTATCTCAAAATTCATATTGGAAAAGTCCTAAAAGTTTAACTAATACCTGTAGTTAGATTAGATTTATCATAAATTTAGTTTTTTCAAAGCATCTTTCCCCGTAAAAAAATTCATAAAGCAAGACTAAGGATTCTGAAAAAGATTTTACCACCTACCACCATACTTTTCCATTGTAATACTTGGTCAAAGTTAACTAACAATTATTCCTTTATAGCTGGAACTTCACATAGACTGGATTTGGGCAACCACATTTATAAATCAAGAGAAGGAACCTGAACTGGATCACTGGATTTCTGCAGTTGCACCATAGAAGCAATCTAACATCAAAATTTACCTTCTTCCAGCCCCTTCACAGTGGAAGAAGAGAAGAAGCCTACAAATGGTTTCTATTAATTGGCCCAGAATTTCACATCCTTTATTTTTTTGTGTGCTGGCTAGATTTTATAACCATTGCCATGTGGCTTCAGGACACACTGACTTACTTAAAATCACACATTAAAAATGTTTCAACTCCACAGTGTCTCTGACAGCCCAGTTTTTGTATCAGAATGATTCCAAAATCTACACAATGTGCAAAATTACTCACACAAAGATTACTCCCTATTATTTGCATCTGTTAAGGTTCATGTGTGTTATTTATTGCAGCATAGGTCTGAAATAAATTACGGTTTAAGAATGTGTTCCTGATAATGCCCTTTTCATATCACAGCATGAGGGTGACTGGTATGAAAGGCTTCCCACTTTTGATCAAACCATGCTTCCCTTTATTTTCAAGGTCAGCTATAAAAAGAGTTATGTTTCTAACTGAGTTAGAAATGGTTTATTGTAGTACCTTACTGGCTATCCTCAGTCACAGATGATTTTTTACTTTTCAGTTAATAAACCCAGGGTTAAATTTAATATCCATTGGCCCTCCTGAGACCCATATGCACAATCCTAAGAGGACATCTGTCTCAGAGAGCAAACATCTCTGCCATCCACAAAACTAACGTCGCATTATGGTCACGTGCATAGCATTTGTTTTGTGTCTTTTCCATTCTCTAAACTTTAGAGAATGCTTTAGAGTGTGAGATTGAACTTTTCCCTGGAAGAGTAATTCTTCATGCAAATCTGTGCCCAATATTCCCAAAGAGTGTGGAAAAAATATGCAAGCAGAAGCAGAGAACAGCAATGCTCACAGTCCAGATTTTGAAGGTGATGTGCAGTTAGGTCGGTGATTTGAACACTGCTGGAGCTTTCAGACTGAAAAATCGTGTTCTTCTTTCAATAGTAATGGCATTAACGATTCTACTACAGATACTGTACGCCTTATGTCCTGTTAGTCTCTAACAAAAACAACTTGCTATTTAAAGTACAGCTCTGGGCAAAAAAAGGTGGTTTGGATTGCAAGAAGTTATTAATTAACAGGACAGCAAAGCTTCAGGACATGAAACCACAAAGCAGCTCTCTGGCCGGTTGTCAACAGTGTCACACATATGTAAATAATCCACAGTTTTAAAAGGCTGTTTTCTCTTCTATACTTTATCCCCTTGACAATGATTGCAATTTTCTGTACTGAGATCTCTTCCAAGTTGAACATTTGTGATTACAGAACAGTATGAAAGTAATCTTGGTTCCAATTGTTTTTTAAATCTCATAATAATAAAAGCATCCTAGAAATGAGCTCTGTCATGTTCTTAAAACCAAGACAATTATCAGTATATCCATCCACTGTAATCAAAGCTAGCAGGTAACAATAAAATTAAATTAAATGTTGTGGGCATACTTTTAAGCCATTTTTAAAGAACACTATCTTTTTGTCAACATATTAGAAAGTCCTCATTTTTCCCCTAAACTTTTGGCATATACAACATGTACAGGAAATTGTTCATTAAGACTAACTGCAAGAGAAAGACTCACTCTCTCACTAAAATGTCTAAAATTAAGTTCATTTTATAATAATAATTTTTTAACAAAGCACTAACACTGATGGAAGCATGAAGACTTAGTAAAACTGCCTTGGATATGAAAACCCATATTAAATATGTAGGTTTCAGAGATGACCCAACCCTGCCCACAGTACACAAACACACACTTGTGCCAAGTGACCAGCTGCAAGGAAAGAAGTTACTATGCTGTGAGAAATAGACTCTGATCATTAAGAGGAAAGGAGAGCTGATATTACACAATGCAGACAGGGGAGAATTCACTCGACACCCAGTTGACACATGGTAACATTTTTTGGTACTGCCTCTCCCAATTTTGACAGTAAATGGACAAATGTAGTGGATATAGCCCTAGAAAGTTTATGGTATTCAGGTGTTTGACCCCTCTGGGATGAAGATCTGAGTCACACCACCTTGAGTGAGAAGAGTTGTAGCCAATGTGAGGGGATTCTAGAATGGGCAGGAGAGGAGGAAGATGATGAGTATCAGCTGCAGTCCCAAAACCATCTGCAGTAGAGAGATATGGCTCCTTTCACTGATCTTGTTAAGTTTCCCCAGAAAAAGAAACCAACCAGAGTCCAGAATCCTGGAGGAGCAGCTCCCGGATGGAATGAAAGCGTTTAGGAAGCAAGTGGACCCAGGAAGCCCAAGAGATGCTGTATTCGTTTCCTTAGGCTGTCAAAATAAAGTACCATAAACTAGCTGGCCTGAGACAACAGAAGTTCATTATCTCACAGTTCTTGAGAACAGAAATCTAAAATCTGAGCTGATATTAAAGGTAAGTAGGTGTCAGCAGGGCCATGCTTCCCCCACGGGCTCTAAGGAACAATCTGCCTTTCCCTTTTCAGCTTTTGGTGACTCCTGGCATGTCTTGCTTTGTGGCAGTGTAACTCCAGTCTCTGCCTCCATCTTCACACAGCCTTCTCCTCTGTCTCAAACTTCCCTTTCCCTTGTCTTATGACACCAATAACTGGAATTAGAGTCCACCCTAAATCCAGTATGATCTCATCTTCAGAGCGTTAACTTACATCAGCAAAGTTCCTATTTCTAAAAAAGGTCACAGTCACAGGTGGGCTGCAGTGGATGTCCCAGTGCCCTGCCCTGAATCCCCTTTCAAGCCCAGGCACTCATTCCCCCAGCAGGCAGTGAAGTGTCCCCCAGGAAAATGCCCTCAGTCACAGGGAGCTGCCTCACTCAATGCTGTGCCCTTTCCACAGGGGCAGCCCCATGACTCAATTCAGCACAGATCTGAAGGGCGCCTCCAGCCCAGAGCTCCCTACAGGAGAGGCTGAGGTCTGGCTGTATTTGCATCATGGTTCACCTTCCTCTCTGCCCAGTCCTGCTGCCCTCACTCCGTTCCAGGTGTGGTTCCCAAGAGCACACAACAATAAACTTCCTTCATACAAGTCTTCACCTCAGCAGCTATTTCCGGGCAACCTGACCCTCAGGCTCCCTGACCCCAGGCCAAGCCTCTTGGCCACTTATTAGCTGGAGAACTTTGGACAGGATACTTAACCACGCTCCTCCCAATTCTTCTTATCCACAAAATGGAGATAATAGCAATACCTTCCATGCAGGCGTTGTGAGAATGAAACAAGTTAATTAATCCAGATTTCTTAGAATGCTGCCTGGCAACATAGGAAGTGCTCCATAAATGTTGATTACAAGCTATTATTATAAGCATGTTTTCTTCTGTAGGCAAAACATTCATTAAGTAATGAATTCGTTTTTATATTAACATTGTATTTTTTTAGCTTTTCCTAAGTTATAAATCAGTAGGACAATGAATCTAAAAGCAATAAGTTATAATTTATATTATTTCTGGTAATCTAATTATAATAAAATTGAAGTATTACTACTTTTTAGAATCACTATTGTCATAATTTCCACATTAATTAATTTTCAGCAAGGGAATGAAATAAGTGGGTTTTGTATTCCTTATACATATCAAAGCAACAAATGTACCGAACTCCTTCTGTAAACTTATGTATTTACTCTAAATTTAATATGTCAAACCCAACAAAATCAGAAAGGGGCAAAACTGTAATTTAAATTGAAGGCTTAATATATCGAAGTGGCTCTGGATCTTAAAATTTATTAGCCAATTAAAGTATCAAAAAAGTACCCTATAGAGTTCCTCCCATCAAGGCTATAAATTAACTCTTGGAGAACAATATAAACTTTCAAGGGTGGAGTCATTTAATTCATAAGCTTAAAGTGCTGAAATCTTAAAGGAATAAATTAGCCACCTTTTTTTTTTTTTTTTTTTTTTTTGCATTTAGTGCAGCCATATCTTAAATTAGTTTTTCTCAGGATTAGGATGTATTACTTACGACCATGTCCAGTCCTATTATTTGTTAGGACAAAAGCAAGTAAGTCCTAGTTAGTCAAAGTAAATCAAGAAAATTAATCCAGCAGACGGAGGATTCACATGCTGTTTACCTTTATGTAGTAAATATTTCCCACATTGCTTTACCCAGCAATCTCACCCAGTCCAGTAAGTGCCAGTCCTAAGGACAATGTCTGCTTGCCTATCCACGTCTCTATTTGTAAGAAATAGCTGACACTTTTTAAGTGCTTACATGTGCTAGTGCTTCAAATACATTATCTTCAATTCTCAAAATAACCCTTCAAAGTACATATTATTATCCCACTTTCTAGATGAATAAAATGAAGTTCAATACATTCAGCTTATAAAACACAGAGCCAGTTAGATTCAAGCCTATCTGTTCTTTCCTCTTGCTGTGTCCCACTGAGCACATAAGTATTAATAAATCAACTCATATTCTGCTTAAAAGGATTGGGAAAGTACCTCACAATATTGGCATTTCTCCCAAAACAAGAGGAAATATATCTACTATTATCATTTTTTTAAGTTTTCAACTGGTTTATTTTTCAAGTTAGAGGATAGAATTCACTAAAAAGTTAAAATATTGTTGTATTCTCAAATCTGCTACCCAAATTTTTTGCATAAAAACAAGAAATATATCTGCCTTTTAAAAAGCGATTTCTTACAAGGGGAGATGTGGAAACTCAAGGCTAAAAGACTAAACAGCAGATTATTAACTTGAGACATCTGAGAAACAAAATCACTCATAATATTTCTGCTAATATGCAAAATTCATAGCTTCATATGCTGACAGTAAAAAGAGGCACAGAGAAAGATCATGTTTTTTACACGAAATGAAAAGATCTGTGTGATACTAAATTACAACACAAAAAGGGTATTAACTGTTGTACTGTTTTATAATGTTTATGGCAGACATTTCAATGACAGCACTGCCGTAAGAACATGAAAGATTATAGACAGAATTCACTGTTACCCTGCAGAATGTACCCAATTCTTCCAGCAATCAACACTCATTTTTGTGGCTACCATGCAGGTCATTTCATTTTATCACTGAACAAATTTTACTTTTATTATGTGCCAAGCGTTTTACTAAGCAGTTAGCAGTAGGCAAGACAGATAAGGTCTCTGCCGTCAACTCATGATGCTTATAATCAGCAGGGAAGCAGACACTGAGCGTTTACCTGTGAGAAGAATGTTACAGAAGATAATATGCATTATGCAATATCAGGAAATGTCAGGTTCTATCTGATACACGATAAGAGATATTATCTTTACTATCATTAATATCAATGCATATTATCTTTGAGTGTTTATAAGACGGGAACTTAACGAGCAGTGGGCAAGTGGGGAGCTTAGGTGGTCACAAAAGGCTTCCTAAGGACGTAATATTTTTAAGAAACAAGTAAAAGTTAGCTAGGGGAAGGAGAGACTCATGGCAGAGAGGACAAGGATAGCATATTCAACATAAAGTGTCTTACTCAGCTCAGGCTGCCATAACAAAACACTGTAGGCTGGGAGGCTTAAACACTTAAACAGCAGAAGTTTATTTCTCATGGTTCTGGAGCCTGGAAGTCCAAACTCAAAGTGCTAGCACGGTTGGGGTCTGGTGAGGGCCCTCCTCCTGGTTGGTAGACAGATAACCTCTTGTTGTACCCTCACATGTAGAAAGAGATCCAACTCCTCTCTCTCTTATTAGGGCACTAATCCCATCATGCAGATGCAACCCTCATGACTTCATCTAAACCTAAGTATCTCCCAAAGGCCCCACCTCCCAATACTAACACATTGAGGATTAGGACTTCAACATATGAATTTTGGGGACATACAAACATTCAGATCATAACATAGCACAAAGGCCTGAGCTAAGAAAAAGCATAGTGCCTTTTTGAAATACAGAGGACTGGGGAAGAGTCCCTTGAAACAAGGATACAGAGGCAGGCAGAATGGATTAAGATGTGAACTTGATCTTACAAGCAGTCCAAAGCCCTGGAAGGTGTTAAGCATGAGTAACATAATCAGATCTGTGTTATAGATGATTTTGAAAGAAAGCAATTACCAAAGGAAACATCAGTTTCTATCTGATACATGATAAGAGAACATTGTACTCAGTGAGAGATAATTGTGAGATATTTGGGCTCCAGAGCCCTGACTCTCAAAATAAGAAATAGCAAAATAAATGTCCATTTAAGATGAAAGTGTCTTTGGCATTCAAAACTTAGTCTTTACAATTTTTAACAATCTTAGGTGGTTCTTACCATGTGGACAGGGCTTGCTAAGGACTGATGTTCCTCAAAGGGGCCACAGTGAATGACTTTTCCTACATGTCCTAGTCAACCCCAAACGGGGTGGGAAATATTATCAGCTAATTCATGGAGTTGATTTCTATTTCTACTTTTCCATGAAGGATTATCACAGTTATTCAATTAAAATTCCATAATCATAAATATACGAAATTATTTGTTCACACTGGGTGAAGCTAACAAATGCTTAAATAATTTTAGACCAGTGCAGTGGCTCACTCCTGCAATCCCAGCACTTTGGGAGGCTAAGGCAGGTGGATCACAAGGTCAGGAGATTGAGACCATCCTGGCCAACATGGTGAAACCCCATTGCTACTAAAAATACAAAAATTATCTGAGTGTGGTGGCACACACCTGTAGTCCCAGGAACTAGGGAGGCTGAGGCATGAGAATCTCATGAACCCAGGAGGGGAGGTGGAGGTTGCAGTGAGCAGAGATCACACCACTGGACTCCAGCCTGCTGACGGAGTGAGACTCTGTCTCAATAATAATAATAATATAATTTTTAACTGTTAACACATAGTACAAGTAACACTATTAATCCAAGACACATTGACCTAGTAAACCTTTGCAGCTGTACATGGTAGCTATCAGTCAAGAACAATGTAATATATTATACAACTAGAGTAAAATTCTACAGGCTTTATTTTCAAAGGACTCCTACTATTAAGTCTTAATCATCTGAATCTCATTGGAATTAATAGAAATTGAAATGCAAAAATAAAGCAGGAGTTCTGCTTCTAGTATAGCTGAGTATATGCCTACTCAAACCTCCTCCATGTAACAACTGTAAACCTTAAATAAAACAAAACCGAAAATATCTGAACCTTCTAGGGGGTAAATAAAAGCACTCAGATTTTTACAAGGAGTCCAAAATGGAAGAATGAACCTATATGGAGCGGGTTTCCCATTTTTGAGGTTTATTTATTTAGGCTGTGAAGCTGAGGGTGGACAGCAGTCAAGGCACCACACAGGGTGGCTAGAGTCAGTAGAAACACACAGTCTTTCTGGATGCCAGGACCTTAGGATAGGGTTCTGGGCAATCATAGCCATTAGAGAGAGAAAAGGAAATCTTAGAGAGGGGAACCCGGGCAAGCTTGAAATTCTGTATATAAACTATGCCCAAATTTCTGACTGACCTCTGAGCTCCACATGATTGGGATATGGACTGAAAACAGTCTAGTTAAGAAAAAACAGAACTGAAAAGGGACTTGCCCGGTGCCTGAGAATCAGAGTTTGCAGTTTGAGTCCAATCAAGTTAATTACCTGCAGAAACAAAAATATCAACATTATTTAGAAGAACGTAACACTCAGAAGAATCTACAGTCTCCACATTATCACATACACAATGTCCAGAATACAGTGCAAAAGTATTCAATCTCTGAATAACTAGAGAAATATGATACATTTACAGGATAAAAAACAATGAAAGAAGCCAATCGCAGATGACACAGATGCTAGGATTCACAGATAAAAACTTGAAAGCCGCTATTACAGTTATACGAGGTAAAGGAAGACACTCTTGTAATGAATGAAAAGATAGTTAATATCAGCAAAGAAACAGAAACTATAAGACAGAATAAAATGAAAATTCTGTAAGTAAAAAATATGAATTAAAAATGTGTTTGAAGGGCTTAGCAGCAGGATGGTGATGAAGAACACGACAGTCAATTTGAAAATAATACAAACCATCTGATCTGAAGAACAGAAAAGACAATTATTGAAAAGAAAAATGAACAGATCCTCAAGGCCACAGATCTAAAGGTCTAACATACGTGTATCTGAAATCTCAGAAAGAGAGAAAAGAAAGAATGTGTCAGAAAAAAATATTTTAAAATAAAGAAAAAGCACCTTCTAGAAAGATTCCTATTTGCACATGGAATAAGCTTTCTCATTTTAAATAAAGTTTTCAACACAAGTAACAGACAAATGTGGTAACTGTGCTTCAGATGTTGAAATGCATTTAGAGAAATAATGATAAAGTAGCCTTAAGATATTATGAATTTAGATTAGAGCACAGTTGTACTCCTCTGTATAAATGGTAAATCTGAATCCTAGTGTGTCCCCCCGCAAAAAAATCTTTCTTTTAAAATCTACTAAGATTCAAGACTCAAGGTAAATTTATTAAATTCATTTTGTGGTATTAAGTGTATGCTGTGATATGCATAGAATCTATATGTTTAATGCCAGCAAGCAAATTACCTCTAGTACCGTCATACATTAATTTATAAATTGCCCTTCCTGTCACCTCTCTTCTTTACGCTGGAAGCTGACAGAGGCAGTGGAAGTGAAACAGACATAAGCACGAGAATTAGATTCTACACAAGAAAAATACCATATAAAAATTCTTGTAAGATGAGTCCAGGAAATATATCTGCCAGCACTGAAATATTGTGTTCTTGTTTATACACAATGTAACAGAACTGCCTTTGTATTATTTTTAACCATTCATACTTAAAATAATCTATACTTCAAAGGAGAATAAACAGTGCATAAGCTTAGATTGCTCTTTACTTCATAACTTGGTTCTTGTATAATAGATATTCTTAGGACCAGACAAGTCAATCTCTAAATAAACATTAACTTCCTCTGTGTTTCCAAACGTAGAAATAAAGATGAACACACAACATGAGGCGTTTCTAACTAAACAATTTTTAAAAATAAAATCGTATTTAAGGCCATATACTGTAAGGCTAAAAATAATATTTAATCTCTTGAAATCATACCCATAACAATGGCTAATTCTACACAGTTAATTTAAATGAAGAACAAAGGAAATTTCAAAATAATCTGAACAAAAGAGCTTTGGAAGTTGGAGGACAGTCTGTCCTATTGAACAGAATTTTTAGATTAATTGTCATCAGTAATGAAGCCAATCAAAAATTGCCAAGTTCTATTTTGTTCTTTCCTCTTTGCTATTCTCATGAAAGTGAAGCTCTACTACAGGTCTTCCCTGCCTTTTGCCATAATACATTTTTCAAAAGCATTGAGGGGATGGCATTTTCTAATCTGAGAATTTAGTGTGAAATAAATCAGCTGTGTCATCAAAGCAAGTATTCAATAATTACAAATCACTACAAACATTTAAAACAGAAAATATAGATTTTAATTTCCATAAGGCATGCATAAACAATTTACTTGATTGCATGAAGGGCTATGAATATATCTAACACACAATACAAATAAATTCAACTGAAAAAAGTTTTACATTAATACTCTTTTATAAATTTATTTTCTTGAAATAGAGATAGAGTTTTGCTATGTTGCCCAGGCTGGCCTCAAACTCCTGGCCTCAAGCACTCCCCCAACACAGGCCTCTCAAAGTGCTGTGATTAAAGGCATGAGCTACCATCTGGCTTAATATTCTAATTACAATAATATGTTAACAATTATTTTAATAATAAGTTTCCTTTAACATGTGAAAGAACTTTTTAGGAAAGATTTGTTTTTCAGCTTTCTTAAAAGTGGTATACAAATAAGTTTTAACTGATGTCCCTTTTTGTTAGCAAATTTCATACAATAAATGAAATTATTCAAAATCATTCAATGATTTTATAATTAGCTCGATGCTTAAAGTAGTATGTATTAATAAATGTTTGTTGAATGACACTGCTGATGATACTGCTCCTCTTTACTCAAATTAAAGAGAAATTCAAAGCATCTCCTTTTTATCTCTACCCCACTTCAATCTCCAAATAGGAAGAAGGAGCTTATAGGATAATCAATTTTTTTTAAAAATGAAGAAGACACAAGTCAGCCATAATACTAGGAAATCACTATTTTTCTCTTTCACTTGAGTCATTTATTTCTCAGGAAATTAGAGCTAAAAAACTAAGTGTGCCCCTTTCTTAGGAAATACCCTAAACTTTGTGAGGCCAGAGAAGCACCCAAGGTAATGAAATCCATGGAACAGGCAAGCATGACCAGGGATGAACTGTGGAGAGCCAGAGAATAGGCTACTCAAGCTATCCTAGTCTTTAAGCCAAAAAGGCCAAGATATCCTCAAGGCTCCTAATGCTCCTGTTTAGCTGTCCAAGGTAGAAGGAAGATGACTGAATTTCGGATGGAAGTCCTGGATATTAATTAGGACAATGGCTTTCCTAGAGTATCTATTGAGGTCATATCTCTAGCCATTTAACATGACTAGCCATAGGAATTTTTAAAAGAAAGAACTAACTTTTATTGTACTTTATTTTATTTTATATTTTATTGGAGACAGGGTCTTGCTCTGTCACCTAGGCTAGGTACAGTGGTGCAATCATGGCTCTTCACTGTAGCCTTGAACTCCCAGGCTCAATTGATCCTCCCATGTCAGCCTCCCAAGAAGCTGGGACTACAGGTGCACTCCAGCACACCTGGCTAATTTTTGTATTTTATGTAGAGATGGGGTTTTGGCATGTCTCCCAGGCTGGTCTCAAACTCCTCAGCTCAAGCAATCCGTCCACCTCAGCCTCCTGAAGTGCTGGGATTACAGACATGAGCCACCATGCCCAGCCTGACATTTCTTTTTCTCATATTAGCTCCACAGTTTAATAAAACTCAAGTAAAATTACACATAATGATCAACTTTCCTGGGAGTTTACCATGTGTCAGACAGTGCTCTGTGCCCTGGATACTATGCATCCTCTCATTTAATCTCCATAATAACCTTACCAGGTGAATCCCACTATCATTCCTATTTCATGGATGACAAAATTGAGGCTTACAAAGGTTTAGGAACTTACTCAAGGTCAAGCTGTGAACTGAAATTTAAACTCAGGTCTGCCTAACTCTGCAGTGCAAGCTTTTATCCACAAGATTACGCTTCTGTTCAAATGAAGGATACCTGGAAATAACGACAACAAGCAAATCTCTTCCATCCTCTCTACTAAAGAGCTTTCACACACTTCGTCATGGACTATCTGAGATCTGCATGTTTATGGGAAAGTGGCAAAGCCTGAAATGAAGTTAACAGCCTGGGCTTTTTAAAAGGAAATTCAAAACAGAATTATTGAGAAATGAAGACACAGTGTCTAACTGCACAGACATGGTAGGGTTAGTATGCCCCAAAACCGTCCAGTAAAAGGTGAGAGCAGCAAGATGATTTAAGCAATAATCAAGACGAAGATATTTTTGTCTGTTCAATAGAATATTCTATCTTGATTGACTCAACCATTTCTTCTCATATGAAAGATATTAGTTAATGGCTTCTATCAATTACAGTGTATAATATTAAAAAATGAGCAAAAATAAATTCCACATGTCATTTCTTACACTTTAGCAGCTACATTTTTTTCACAACTTTTTGACACTAACAGATGAGAAAGAAGGCCACTTTTGCTCAAAAACTAAAGTAGAGTACTGAGCCCATCATCAAGAGATATCAGACATTGAAAAAGATAGCAGCACAGGTTTCCAGAACTCTGAGTAGGAAAGACGTGGGGAAAAAAGTTGGGCCAACAGGTAGCAGATACCAACCTCTACAGGGCATTGAGGAAAGAAGTGAGCAAAAATGACCCTCACATACTTAGTTTTTAGATATTACAAACTATGAGAGAGGAATATTATATGCTAAGAGAAGAAGCAAATGTAGAGGTAGAGGTAAAATATAAAGGAGAAATGGAGTGATTGAGAATTAGCGTCAGAGAAGATGGGAGAGAGCATGGTTGGATGGATGGATAGATGAATGGCAGTATGGATGGGTGAGTTTGATTTGGACAAATAAGAACCACCTAGTTCCTAGGGATTGGTTGGTGCATTTACAAAAACGTCTGATGGTGGCAGTCAAAAACACAAGCAAGTTTTCAACTATTAGTCCCTACTGAATAGGAAGCATAATTACCTGTAAAGAGTAAAGGCAGCAGGCGAATGAGGTTGTGGGAGAGATGCTTAGGTGAATACAACAAAATTACTCAACAGAGCTGAGGGCCTAGCTGAGTACTATAATACCATACTTAAATTCTACTCTAAGTAGACTCTATTATCACTTGGAATTACTCCAGCAGTCCTTTATAGTCTGAGTGTTTCAGGGGGTGTGTGGGGAGGGAAGAGATATAGTTGGAGAGACCTACTGTTGGTGATACGTGTACAAGTATGGAAGAGGAAGGGTTAGTTTGCTGCATAGAGAATTACAACAGAACAGAGAAGGAACTAAAGCAAGGAGGGGGCTGATATACAAGAAGAGAAAAGAAAGAGCAAGGGGTCTAGTAAAATCTAAATTAAAAAATAAATGCAAACCAAATGAAAGGCCGAGAAAGCTGAAAGGCTGGCAGGCTGTGATCAGAGACTGAGTTGAGACATAAGAGGTGGAGTTGTTCTAAGTGATTCCAGATTACAGGAGATGGTTGTAGGACAGGGTTCCTGGAAAGGAAGTGACAGTAAGGACCTCAAACTTGGGTCAACTGAAGAAATGTGAGATCAGATTGCCTGCATGGCAGGAGACACAACGGGGACAGCAATGACTAAAACAGGCTGTCAGTGTCCTCACCGAACATGGGGACTGGCCAGATGGTCCACAGGAAACAGGAACAAGAGGGGGGAGAAACAAGCAGATCCAAATAGCATGTGCCTTAATGCCTGGGACTGTGGCACACAAGGCTGAATGTCTCAGAAGCCATGCTGAGGAGCTCAGAAAATGGAGTAAGATGCCAACCGTCTCTCTGGGTTGTGGTCCTTGGGGCTCAGAACAAGCACACAGCGTCATCATCACAGAGACCTGCCCGCCGACATTATATGAGTGGCAAGACCCTCGTCCCAGCCAGCATCCGTAGTTATTGACTCTTCTCTCATTTTCCTCCCTGTCACTTTCACAGCTTTCAGTATCACCTCCACATGAGTAACTTCCAAGTTTACGTCTCCAACCTTACACTCTCTCTTGTACAGTAGTTCTGAAGCTCTAAATAGCCTTCAAGATGTATTTTCCTAGACTACTGGCCATTAATTCACACTCAAATCAAACACTCAAGAAAGCCAGCATCTTTCCCCCAAAACTCTTGCCTCCAGCTTTTCCTATTCTTCCCACTAATCCAGACAGAAAACATGCTGTCATTTTTTAATCATTTCACACTTTCTCACTCACATCTATACAAGTTGTACCAATTATTCCTTTGTGATGTTTCCAAGGCCATCCTTCCTCTTACACTTCACTACCATCCCCCTAATTCAAGCCCACGTAGCTGGCTGTGTGTTATTACAAGAGACTCCGGAATCTACCTGGTTTCCCTCCTGGCTTCTTTCTACCCTTTCTACTAATTTAAGATGAATCTTTCTGAAACATTACTTTTCACATGTAAATCTCTATTCATAAACCTCCCATATCTCCCACGTATTTCCATAATAATAAAAGCCAAACTCTTTGCACAAACACTGTAAGTCCTTCATAGGAGGCATCTCCCATGTCTCCAAAACCACCTCCTATTACTTCACTGCAGGAACCAGACACACCGTGATTATTCCAATTCCTCCTATCCCCGTAGATTTAATAGATTTTCAATAATTCATATTTCTGATTATATTTACCTTATCTACTTTCACTACAAAGCATAGATTTTAACTAAATGAAGATTTTAATTCATTAAGATTCAAATAACCTGGCATTTGTAAAAATGATTTAGCAAAATTTCCCTAATAGGTTATGAAAGTATAAATTACTTCCACAGTTGCTCACTTTTAATTTATAATTTAAAAGGTGAGGGAACCATTAATAGATGTCTAGAGTTTAGTTTTTAATGAAATTGATTTAGTAAGATTTCAATCCTCAGAGAAGGGAAATCTTGCTGATCACAACTTTCTGAAGCCCATCCTAAGTGGTTCCCTTTTGAAGATGATCATACCTAGAAATGCATTACACATTTGTACATACACACAAAATGTGCAGCTACAGTGGAATGCATCCATGACAGGTTGTAAATAAAAATGTATATAGCAGAGAATCCCCTGATCTACTGGGTAAAGAAAACTTTCCCACCTATAAAGCCCTACGTACCACTTTCTACCGTGAAACATCAGTTATCTCCAATCCTTAGATTCATGTGGTGTTAAACAGAATTATAACATGCTATCGATGAGGAACTAGGGCTAGAGAAGTTAATCAAGAAAGTAAATAGCAGAGTCAGAATTGGAGCCAAGGTTTTCTGACTCTAAGTCCAATGCCCTCTCATTCCATACTGTCTCAATAAGATTCCAAAGAATAATAACTGAGAAACTGAATAAAAGACCCCAAGGCACTCTATAGAATGAAAAAAAAATAGAAGGGAAATTAGTTCAATTTCAAAAGCGTTAGATTAGAGGTGCCAAAATCCAGGTAAAGACACATACCAGGAAGAGAACGTGCTAACCTGAAGCTTATAAGGGAGGTTGACCCTGGAGATTTTTTTTCTAAATGAACTTCTGGGAATACACAGGAAGAGAGTATAGAAAGGCAAGGAGTGAGGGGAAAACAGAGCCTTTGGAAATGCCTCTACCACACTGAGTGTGGGGTGGCACAAGAGAAACAAGGAAAAAGAGGAATGAGCAAGAGAGAGGCAGAAAGAATGTAAGGAGACAATGGGCAGTGAAAAAGATGCATGCAGGAAAGAGGAAGCGGGCAACCGTCCAAAATGATTCAGAGAGCATGAGGGAGGTTATGACCAAGAAAAGCCTATTGGATTTGAAAGAAACAGACACACACCTCTTGAGAGGCAGAATTTAGTACACGGATGGGAGAAAGTCAGAACACATGGAGTAGGGGTGATCAGCAAGTGAGAGCCAGGCACATGTCATTCATTCACAAGGTCTGACAGAGAAGGGAAGGAGGCGGAGAACATAGCACTGTAAGCCCGGCTAGCAAGCACCTTGCCCGTTTTGCCCATCGCTGTCCCCAGCACCAAGAACAGTTCCTGGCATGTAATAGATACTCAATAATTGTTGGTTGGTTGGATGCTATTGAATTCAATCAATGTTACTTATTTCAATAAATGTTGTTGTTTTGATAAATAAATGAATTAATGAATGAATATAGTACTTGTATTTGAGGGAGTATGAAAGATTACTCTTCATGTTATCACATGTAATTCAGTTCTCAATGCTGGAGTTATACTGTACAAACTACAATCTGGTTATAAGATAAAAGCTGTGAATGCAGCTTACATCATTAGACTTCGTGTAGGGTGGAGGATGGAGATCTTGTCTAGAGGTTGAAGTTAATCTTTTTGACAGTTATCTGAGTGAAAATGGAATCCTTTAGACCAAACATAAGAACAGGAGGAAAATCTGAGTGTCTGCAGAGTAGAATTCCCTCTCTGCCTTGACCAAGAAGGCAGTGAAAGACTGAAAGGAACTCCTGAGGGGTAGATTGTTCAGAAGAGGCTCCCCACCCAAGACAGGCAGGAACTGAGTTATTAAGAAGTCCAGACAAGTGCCTACAATGCTGTAAAAACCTTTTGCAGCTAGAGGTTACCTATCTCAGTTTGCTAAGGGTTCTTGTCCTCTGTGTTAATTATTTCAGTTCTGCCTCACACTTAAAGTCTTTGGAAAGGTTTAGTCTGGGCATGAGAATATAAGAGGTCAGCCAGCACTTGGAGTGGGGAGGGTGGCCGGCACCATGGTGGCAGCAGGAGCAGCAGCTGGAGTGGAAAGATCCCAAGCATTGGGGATGTGGAGTAACCACTAAGACAACTTGAAGTTCAAGCGTTTGTTGTTGTTGTTGTTGTTGTTGTTGTTGTTATCAGATGACATGGTGTTCTCTTACAGGAAATCTAGGAAAGATTTTGGTTTTCCTGATTTTCATTTGTTTTTGTTTGGTTTTATCAAAGGCAACTTGAGCAGATATAAGCGGTAAAGGAGGAAAACTTGTAGATAGCAGCAGAAAGAAGTTACAGTTACAAGGAATGTATGTGATGTCATTAAGCAAAGCCCTGGAATGCAGGAGGGGTCATGAGTTTCAAAGGCAAGTTAGGGAGTTCGTTTTTGCAAAGTGGCATAAAGAAAGATTGAGAGAATAGGAAGAAACAAGATGCTTCTGTGAAGCTCATCTGGAAATTAGGGGGTAAGTCAGCTGCGGGGCTTATGGAACACAAAAAGTTCATGTAGCTGCGTTGGAGAGGCCACCAGAGAGCCCAGTGACTAAGAGGCTTTTGCAAATCTTGAGGGGCTATATCGCTGGAATTTCCAGAAACTCTAGTCAGCACAACTGAATGCTGTCTGCAGCAATACTTGGCAACCTGGAAAGGTTTGTTGCAATTGTTGGAGGTTCAGTCCTATGTGATAGCCAAGCTCAGCTCACCATAATGGATCTACCACATATGCAGTCGTAACAATGGAATAAACTCACACCTCATAGAAGAATCTTCTCACAGTGTTAGAAACAACTCTAAAGGCAGGCTCTAATCAAAAGAGTCATAATTAATCCACCCTGCTTATTTTCCTTCCAATGGAGCCAAGTTGTACTGTTCATACCAAGATCTTCAGGGTGTTCAGGTAAAAGGAGTCTTGGAAGTCATCCAGTCCAACCTCTCACCTATTATGGCTTTCATTTTTAGAAATCCATGGAAGAAACTATCAGTGAGCACTGGCATACTCGGGCTCCTCTACATTTCTCAGCCTCCTCTGCAGTACATGTGAGGCTGCATGGCTGAGCTGTGGCTGATGCCACATTGGTGAAAGTTGTGTAAGTCAATCCCAGGCCTGACTTTCTCAGAGGAGGAGAAACAGCCAAGTTGTATCACACCAGACTCTGCTTGAGAGAGAAATATACTTTGACAATGTTAGTCACTACTATTTGTGGATTTGTCTGTTTCATCAGCAAACATTCATTCCTATCAAGCCACTTTTTAATAATCTAGCAACTCAGAGTTGTCAATTCTAGAGAAAGGGATGGAGATTATTATCACCCATATACCCAAAAGATTTAAAATGGTGGAAGCAGTCACGAAACCCATTTTTGTTTTGCAGTAGCACCTCACTTACCTAAAGGTTATTATTTCAGACATGATTTGCAAAGCTAAAGCCTCAACTCCCTGAGAACAAGAGAGTAAGCAGCAAACGCCTTAAACAACCCAGGCTGAGAGCAAAATAAAGCTTTTGAGCTTCTTTCCCTGTTAAGCTCTTCAGGCTGTTTTTCTTAACAAGTTATTTCAGAGTAAATAAGTCAGTCTTAGAAATTTGATTATTTCCCTTCAAATAGGAAATTGACCAGGTATGGTGGCTTATGCCTATAATCTCAGCACTTTGGGAGGCTGAGGCGGAGTTGAGCCCAGGAATTTGAGACCAGTTTGGGCAGCACAGGGAGACCTCATCCCTACAAATTATTTAAAAATTAGCCAGTCATGCTGGTGTGTGCCTGTGCTCACAGCTACTTGGGAGACTGAGGTGGGAGAATCACTTTACCCTGGGAGGTCCAGGCTGCAGTGAGCCAAGATTTTGCCACGTACTCCATCTTGGGCCACAAAGCAAGACCCTCTCTCAAATAAAAAAATAAAAAAGAAACAAATAGGAAATTGAAAGCACAAAAAGGAATGGCCTAAAAAGGGGCAAAACATGCCATTCTGATAGCAACGGAGAGATCGCGCAAACTATAAAGGCAACACATCCAAATCAAAAAGCAGGGTACAGTGCCCCATTTTATAAAGAATAATTGAGCCCCACTGCCCCTCAGACTTCTGAAAGCAACACAGAAGGAGCTCAGCTCACAACTGATGCTAACTAATAAAGATGCCTTCAGTCTTCATCCAACCTTTGTAAGCTTCGAAGGAAGGTAGGAAAATGTGTAAGAATTCTCTGGAAATGGTAACTCAAAACAGTGTCAGTGTTTAAAGACATAAACTTGGTCATTTGAAAAGCTCACTTATGAGAACTACCTTATTCCCTAGGTTGCCTCATAGAGCTGCTTAAAAAATACGAGACATTGCTGGGCGTGATGGCTCATGCCTGTAATCCCAGAACTTTGGGAGGCTGATGTGGGCGGATCACCTAAGGTCAGGAGTTCGAGACCAGCCTGGCAAACATAGTGAAATCCCATCTCTACTTAAAAAATACAAAAATTAGCCAGATGTGGTACCAGGCAGGAGAATTGCTTGAGCCTGGGAAATGGAGGTTGCAGTGAGCCAAGATTGCACCACTGCACTCCAGCCTGGATGACAGAGTGAGACCCTGTCTAAAATATATATATATATGATATTATATGAGACATTGTCAATTGGAAGGGGTCTGATTTAGAATGGGTGGTTCCTCCTGAACCTATTTAAGTGTACACATTCAGCATGAAAGAAATCAGGCTTCCATAAGATAAATCAAGATTTAAAAGTCAAGTTGAAAGGACGTTAGAGATCATGCAGCCAAGACCCTGGCAAAAAAGGTTAGGTGACTAGAGGGCATACATTCATCTCACTGTAGAGAGGGAACTACAGCCAGTGTCATATTTGAGAGCTGGAATATTATCCACATCACAATTTCCTAGGCCGACTCACAACCCTTTCCATCCCTTCCCAAGCCTTCAGGTTGGCCCACAGACCTGATGCACTCACCTGCAGAAAGCAGTGTCCAACCGGAGCATGCTCTGCAAGGGTGGCATTGTACACCTGCCTCCAGAAGACGGGCTCGTTGTCATTCACATCATCCACGGTGATGCTCACCAAGCTGGTGGCAGAGAGCGAGGGCTCTCCGAGGTCCTGGGCCACCACTCTCAGCTCCATTGCCTCCTGGACCTCTCGGTCTAGAGTCTGGAGGGTGCTGATGGCACCGCTTTCGGGATCAATGGTGAAAGATGGTCCACACTCTGCGGTGGGCAGAGCCTCTGGATTACAGGGAGCTGAGAGTTGGACTAGCGTGTAGCGCAGCCAGGCGTGATCAGTGCCTGCCTCGTCGGCATCGGAGGCGCTGACCCACAGGACTACAGTGCCGGGGGTCGCGGCCTCGGACACTGAGGCCTTGTAATGCTGTTGGCTGAAGAGCGGTGGTTGGTCGTTGAGGTCGGCAACCCGGAGTAGCAGCGTCTCCTCGGTGCTCAGCGGCGGGGACCCCGCATCGGTGGCCACCAGTCGTAACTCGTACAGATCGCGGCTCTCTCTGTCCAGGGGACCCTGGACGCAAAGGAAAAATACCCCTGGGGGGCCTCCGGGCTGTAAGGCGAAGGCTTCCTCTCCGCCTTCCAAGGACAGAGAGATGCTCGCGTCTCCAAGACCCACACCAAGCTCCCCCGCGGCCTCGTCTTCCTCCTCCCAGTCACCGTCCGCATCTGACACCGAGAAGCGAGCCACGTAGTCGCCGGGTCGGGCGCCTTCAGAGACGCGGGCGACGCCTTCCTCTGTGAGGAAGAGCACGTGAATGGCTGGCCGGTTGTCATTCACGTCCAGCACCGCGATGGACACGCGCACCGTGGCAACCTCAGGCTCGGCGCCTCCATCGCGGGCCTCCACCACCAGCTGGTGCCAGGCCTGCGCCTCGCGGTCCAGAGGTCTCCGCACTCGCACCACGCCGCTCAGCTCCTCCACGGCGAAGTAGGCCGCGTCGCCCAGGGCCCCGCCGCCGCTCCCCGCCGCGGGCACTTGCCGGGCGCGGACGCTGTAGCGCACGAAGCCATTGGGCCCCAGGTCGCGGTCGGTGGCACGCACGCGGCAGACCTCCGCGCCCGGCGGGGCGTCCTCACGCACCGCGGCGCGGTACTCTTGCTGCTCAAAGACCGGCGGGTTGTCGTTCTCATCCAGCACGCGCAGCTCCACGCGCAGGCTGCCTGTGCGCCGCGGGCGGCCGCCGTCCCATGCCTCGATCTGCAACCGATGCGCCGCCGCTTCCTCTCGGTCCAGGCGCCGCAGTAGCACCAAGTCTAGTGGCTCCAGGGGCGAGGAGGAGCCTGGCAAAAGCGGTGACGGTAGTGGCCCAGGAGTCCCGTAGCGCAACTCGAAGAACTGTCCTGCAGGGTCCTCGGGCAGGTCAGACGGTAGCACCAGGGTGTATCCCTGAGTGCTGAACATCCCGGCGTCGGGATCCTGGGCACCTGGCAGGCGGAAGGCGGTCCCCGGCGGGCTGAGCTCGGAGACGTCGAGCTGCAGGGAGTCGAGGGGAAAGCGGGGCGAGTGGTCGTTCACATCGTTGACGCGGATCTCCACCTGCACCACGGCGCCCAGCAGCGTGGCGGCCACGAAGCTGTAGCGGTCCCGCAGCTCGCGGTCCAGGCGCCGCGCAGTGCGGATAATGCCGGTGTCCGGATGCACATGGAAGTCGTCCAGCAGCGGAGAGTCATCCGAGTCCTCCGACAGAAAGAAGCCGCTCCCTTCCTGCTGCGCGGCCGGCAGCCCCGCGCGGATGTCACCGACCAGCGTGTCCGGGGGAAGCCCCTCATCCACGGAAAGGGTGAGGTTGAACAACTGGGCAGACGAGCCCGAGGCCGCCCACAGCCACACGTGCACCAAGAGCCCGAGCAGGGAGCGCTGAGTCCAGGCGCCGCTGCTGCCTGGCCGTCCGCGGGGTGTCTCTCTCCTCCCAGGGAGCAGAAGGGGCTTCCCGACGGGAGCCCCCAGCTGCTGACGCCCTTCGCCCATCTTCCGCCCACAAGGGCTCATTTCTCCGCCAGTTCCTGGGAAGGCTCTCGGGTAACTGCCAGCTTGTGGCAGGATCGCAGAAAAATCCAGGAGCCTCTTCAGTGTCTCAGCCAAAGAAGAAAAGACTTTGGCAAACAAACCGAGGGACCCAGGAGTTCCCGAGGTTACATCTGCAACTGGTGAAAGCGTCCTCTGCCTGCAGCTCACGCAGACAGGGAAGCTCTAGCTGCCTCTGCCGCGGCAGCCACCTCTTCAGCCCCTGGATTTGTTTAAAAGAGTCTCATCTCTTTTTCTCTCTCCTTTTATTCCTTTTACATCTGTTCCTTGTTCTACTCGGCTGGTTGTTCCCCCCTAGTAAAGTCAGGTGCATTATTTCTTTTGCCAGAAAGGAGGAGATTATTTGAAGGGCGCACACACAAGGAGAGGATGGGGATCTGGCCGGAGGAGTGGGCGGAGAAGGGCAGGGAGGCCGGGAGTCAGGGCGCGGGGTGGAGGGAGGGAGGGAGCGAGGGAAGGAGAGCTGTGGTGGTGTCTGCTGCTCCGAGGGCGGGGCGGTCTCTCCCCGTGGCGTCTCCTCCTGCCGGGGACCGCGCGACTCCGGCTCCGACCCAGCCTCCACCGCCTCCTTTCCCCTCCCCGCCGTGTGACGCGGCGCACACGAGGGCAAACTCCAACCTGCGAGCCGCGGCTCTGCAGCAGAGCGGAAGAAGAGCAAATGCAAAAGCCCTGAGAGACTTGCGCCGCGGGGCGTGTGGGGGACGCGCAGGCGGGGCGTCTGCACGGGCTTGGCGTGCCAAGTAGTGATGGGTGAGAGGAGCGGCCTCTCTGCGGCCTCGCCCTCCATCCCCTTGACCATCCCTTAGCAGGCCTGACGCTTGGCTTGGGCTGAGCCGAGAAGGTGGGGGTTATCATCACTTTGGGGTGCCAAACTTGTGTTCTTCATTTGGCGAGAGGGACTCCCGTCCGCAGCGGAAGGACAGATGGAGTCAAAGGCCGTTGCACAGCTGGGGCCAGGATGGCTGCGAAGGGGAGAAGGCGGAACTTGGAAAAACCTTCCAGAAAACCCGAGAAATCTGTGGCACACATGGTGCAAACCACACTTTATTGTGCCGCGCTACTACTCAGCGACGTGTGAGCCTCTTGTCACTACCCTTTGCCACCTGGAATGAAGACAATATATCTGCCTTGAGAACCCTTTATCTAAATTCAGCGCCATGATAACACTTCCAGGGTGCTTGACGATGCTGATTTATGAGCAGAAAGCCCCGGTGGCTGACACCCCCTCAACCCCTCAGCGCTCCACCACCGCCCCTAAGCAAGGAAGTTTGCAAGCGAGACCACTCTACGGATACCACTTTCAAAACTAGCTTCTGTCTGAGCCGAACGCAAATGCCAATAAATAGCATAGTCGGAGATTTCCCTTCAATTATCCCTAATAATCGATAGAAACTGATAAATGTCCTCTAATAAAGTATGCCTGAGAAAAGACTCTCCGGGCTCTTAAGAATGGCTGGCCATATTTAGCAAATGGTTTCTGCAATTTTGCATTTGGGCCAGAGGGAAGAATTAATTTCCTAGATACTGTTTCTCTCCTTTAGGGAGGACCAAAAGCCCTGCATGGTGGTTTCTTGCAGCAACAATAAAATGCCTTTTTAATGTGCAATGGAGTTATATATAATTGCTAATCCTCAGCCACACTACCTCTGACCAAATAACAATAAAATAATTGACTTTGTAGCAGATATGTTGCCATAAATGGAGACATTATTAAAATAAATTCAGCTTTCATTCCCCAATGAACTCTCTTTAACCATTAAAGCGATTTGTTACGAGTCTTTAGAGTCTTTTTATCTTCAGTCACTGCATTCTCACCCTAACTAGCCCCTTCCCTCCACTCTTGCCCCCTGTAAGTCATTCTTTTTTGTTTTTGCTGTTGTTACTATTGCTGTTATTGTTTTCTGAAGGCATCTCACTCTGTCACCCAGGCTGGAGTGCAGTAGCATAATCGCCACCCACTGCAACCTCTGTCTCCTGGACTCAAGTGATTCTATCACCTCAGCTTCCAGAGTAGCTGGTACTATAGGTCCCCACCACTACACCTGGCAAATTTTTACTTTATTTTATTAATTTATTTTATTTATTTTTTGTAGAGATGAGTTCTCACTATATTGTCCAGACTGGTCTCAAACTCCTGAGGCCAAACGATCCTCCTGTCTAGGCCTCCTAAAGTACTGAGATGACAGGCCTGAGCCACCAAAACCAGCCTATAAGTAATTCTTGAATGAGCATATGTGGATTAATGTTTTTAAAGCTGTCTCAAATCATATTACCTCCTGCTTAGAACCTGAAATGATTCCATTGTATTTAGATTATAATTCAGACTCTTTCAATCAAGCTTCTTTTAATAGTACAGTTCCTATCCATGTTTCTGATCTTGCCTCACACCACCACTCTGGACTCAGCCATCTGCCTTCTTTCTGACCTTGTACCTTTGAATTGTTAGAATTTTCCATGTGTGGGAGTTCTTTTTTCTGCTTTGGAAAGATCTCGCTCTTTCTCATTCAGGTCTCAAGTTCAATGCCCTCTGTTAAGAAAGATCTTCCCTGATCATCCTACCTCAGATCTCCTAAATCCTATTATATCCTTTCAGTATATTTTATTCACAGCACCTATCAACATCTGAAACCACTTTGCTTTTTTTCACTTGTTTATTCGGTTATTACAACCTTAAAACCCTCATTCTGCTTTATCTCAGCACTTAGAACAGTACCTAGCATGTAGTGGGTCTCCATTTACTAAATACGTGTTGGACAGATAGTTGGTTGAAACTTTTGGTAGGTGAATGGATTTGTCTGTTAAAATAGAAGTTTGAAGCCATAACCAAGAATGAATTGGCCGTGCGAATCTTCACTGTGATGAGTTCTATCTTTGCAATCTTACTCATCTTAATCATTTCGTAGGGCTTCTTGGACTTGTTTTTCAGCTTCTTCAACTTACTTTGTAAACCATTGTATTAGTCTGTTCTCATATTGCTAAAAAGAGCCTGAGACTGGGTAATTTATAAAGAAAAAAGGCTTAATTGGCTCATGGTTCTGCAGGCTGTACAGGAACCATGATGGGATCAGCTTCTGGGGAGGCCTCAGAAAAATTATAATCCTAGAAGAAAGTGAAGGGAAAGCAGGCAGGAGGAAGAAAATAAGTAGGAAGGTGCTATACACTTTTAAACAAACACATTTCATGAGAACTCACTATCATCAGGACAGCATCGGGAGATGGTGCTAAACCATTCATAAGAAACTGCCTCGGGAGCCAGTCACCTCCCATCAGGTCCTGCCTCTAACACTGAGGGTTACCATTCAACATGAGATTTGGGCGGGGAAACAGATCCAAACCATATCAACCCTCTTGTTAACAAATATTTACTTGAATCTAAAAATAAAGAAAAAGAAACATCTTTTTCTGCATCTTTCACTGACACATTCTTTGTAAATAGTGGTTTAGTTTAGAAACACAGAAAGCAAATGGAAAATCAAGAACTTCAGGCTTCTATTTTCCTATTAGTTCTAAAGCTTTATATTTCAAGCATGTGCAATTCATGGTCTCCTGTCCATTTCACAATTACCCTTCATTAAAGGTCCTGAATGTCCTTAATTAGAGAATTAAGAATTCAATTTCGTGAAGTAAGAGAAATAAGAGCATTTCTCAGATATGTGAAAAATAATTTTAGATAATTCAGAAGCCAGCAGCCTGCAAGAACTAGGTCAAGGTCTGATCCTTGTAAGGGAAGCATCATGGTGTAACTGGCCAGAGTTTTAGCTTTAAAGTTGGAAAACTCTTATTCTGCTCTATAATTGGGGGAAAGTTACTTAAGCCTTAGAGTTTCCTCCTTTCTAAATTGGGGATGATACAGCTAATTTACAGGGATGTCATGAGCCTTAAACAAGACAATATATGTGGATTGGTGTATAGAATGCATTTGGTAAATAGTACTTTCTTATCCTCTTTTGTTTGTGTGATGAAATGTTTTAGGAATTATTGATGAAATTATTTTGGAATTCTCAGTAATATCAAACTCTTCTTATTCCCCCAGAACGTGTGAAGAGGGAAGATATAAAATTCCCACTATCTGGCTGGATGCAGTGGCTCATACCTGTTATCCCAGCACTTTGGGAGATCAAAGCAGGAGGACTGCTTGAGCCCAGGAAGTCAAAACCAGCCTGGGCAATGTGGCAAGACCCTATGTCTACAAAAAAAAAAAAAAAAAAAAAATTAGCCAGGCACGCTGATGTGTATCTGCAGTCCCATCTACTCAGGAGGCTGAGCTGCCAGGATGGCTTAAACCCAAGACATTTAGCTGTGATCATGCCAAGGCACTCCAGCTTGGATGACAGAGCAAGAGCTCATCTTAAAAAAAATGCCCAGTATTGTAAACATAAACTATTATTGGACAAAAAGGCTCAAGGCAGTTCTTGTCTTACGCAGTTTAAGTAATACAGGAAGTCCGTCTTCAAAAACATTTTCCCTCAGACTGTAGATAGCCCTCAGCTTTGTAATAGTTAAATAGTGTAGTTACTAAGTGCTTGAATCAGTGTTCAAAGTGCCCCAGGTCATCCTTTTAGGAAAGGAGTTATAATTATTATCCCCATCTTACAGATGAGGAAACTGAGGTTCAGTAGCATTGCAAGTCATGTGACCAAAGTCACACAGGTAGTAGAATTGAAACTGGAACCCAGTTTTGTTCCAGTGTCCGTGGTCTTCATTGGCCATTTATTATCTTCATGATTTTCTTTAATCAGATTGTCTTCTTCTGGATTATTAATGAAATCGGCCCAGTGATATAATGACTTTTGGGAAGACCTGGGAGAACTACAGAAGGAGGAACTTGTGAGCATGTTAGTGGGAGTGGTGGGGAGGCACAGGAGGATAGCCACAAGTCAGTACTTGAAAATGCAACAAAAAGAAACCAACTCTGCACTAAAAAATGGTACTTAAAGGTTTGGGAGGCCGTGGTGGGCGATCACCTGAGGTCAGGAGTTCAAGGCCAGCCTGACCAACATGGAGAAATCCCATCTCTACTAAAAATACAAAATTAGCTGAGCGTGGTGGCTCATGCCTGTGATCCCAGCTACTTGGGAAGCTGAGGCAGGAGAATTGCTTGAACCCAGGAGGCAGAGGTTGCAGTGAGCCAAGATCGCACCATTGCACTCCAACCTGGGCAACAAGAGCGAAACTCCATCTCAAAAAAAAAAAAATGGTACTTCAAAGCCAGCAAGGAGAATCATGTGACATGGAGGGTTTCTTCCCAACTTCTCACCCAGGGGGATGACCCTCTGAGGGTTAGAAAGGGTGCATGACACCAGGGAGCCCCCATGTGAAGCTCCCTTGCCTCACATGCCATCTTTCTGAAAATGTTTCAGCCAAAGAGTGTTTGGAGCTTGCGATGGTTAAAGGTGACGTGTCCTGTTGGCCAAGGCTACGGTGCCCACATCGTTTGGTGAAACACTGGCCTAGATGCTGCTGGGAAGGCCATGTCATGTTGGGAAGAACCCTAACTAATACAGAACTTTGTGCAAGTGGAGATAATTTACTATTTAATATTATAGCTGGTATTTAGAATCTACATATATTTTGTGTTCTTAAAGATTTTAAAATCAGAATCTTGGACATAATAGGGATCTTAATAAGTAATCAAGTACATCTTTCTAACTTAGAATCTAAGCCACCAAAAAGAGATGATAGTCTTTTCCTTTTTTTTTAAATGTTGAGAACCAATTCCACACATGCCTGTATGATATTCTTAACTCCACAGAATATGGTTACATTTTACAGATTATGAATTTCTGATTTGAATATCAACATATAGTTATTTACTTTGATTTTTTGGGAAGATGAAGAAAACCCAGTCAATAATTTTTTATGCCAACACTTCATCACACAGTTGAAGGGAACTATAACAAGGCTTACCGTGAAGCAGGTTTATCATACTATATTGAATCACAGTTTCAGATCTAGTGGAAGCTGGAATGTAAGAATCACATACACCAAAGTTGTCCCTGCTTTTGAAGATTGTGGTATAGGTAGGTCTCAGATAGAATCCCTAGCTAAGGTAATTCCTGCCTAATTTCCCCTTCTGTCTCCTAACTTGCTTATTATCCTTCTCAGTACTTGGTAAGGCAGACCAGCTTCTCCCCATTCCCTCCAACAGACTCAGGATGGCCTGCAAAGGCCAATCAAACCTGTTCAACCACAGAGCCTCTACAATTTGGCTTTTCTAATTCTGTCTTTGGCACACACCCCATTTTGCCTTTCCTAAAAGCTTTTCTTTAGACGAAATAATCCTGGCTCCTCACTTCCCCAATCCTTTAATCATTTTGTTTCTGTTCTCTGAACTCTTTCCAATTTTCCTATATATTGTATCAGATGCAGAAACCAAAACCACACACTATTTTCTAACAGGGTCTATGCATTGCCAAACCTGGGGAGGCTGACTTACTTCTTCAATCAGAAATCGAAGCCAAGTCCAAAAGGTTAACAAGTGGATGTTGGAACAGGTGTGACACCCCTATTCCAATAAAGCAACACTTTCTGAGTTGGTAATTATTCGGTGTGGAAAGATAATCTTCTCGTTTTCACACAAAAGAATTTTTAGAATATTCATGTATTTGTATAAGACAACATGATAGATAAAGCTGGTGAAGAAAAAAGATAAATAGTATTGGATCCTGCCCATACTTTTCTAAGTACAATTGTTCTTTGTGAGAAGTTAAGGAAGCCAATGTGTTTCCTGGGACAAAATTAAGTTCACTGAAATATATATACATAATATATGTTACAATAATTCAGGCAAGAGAAAGCAAAGGAAATGCCCAGGACCTTGCCAATCCCACAAATATTCAGTGAGAAAAACACCTGGATTCTCCCCAAGCCACAGCTGTTTAGTTGGAAAATGCCTGGTTCCCATTGAATCAAGGCAGTCAGGGAAAAGAGCCACATCCGGCCCAGTGTGTCTACTGCGCACAACGCACACACATGAATCCTATTTGATCAAGACACAGTTATTTTGGAAATAAATAGATCCTGCTGGATCCAAGCACACTTCATGACTAGCACACACAGATGGGGTGTAGTGAGTGCAGATATTATCTATGAGAAACTCCCATACACAGATATTTGGTAAGAAAACTTATGCTACAGGTTTGGGGGCTCTGTTACTATCTCAGTTATTTCTCTCCTGAAACATGTGGGTTTGGCAGTGCTTCTCCTTGATTAAGGTTGCTTGGATCACCAGGATCTGAGTGTGTTAACCCAGATTCTTTAGGTCGAGCAGCGAGTATATGTAAAAAGAAACGCAAAATTGAGTAAGCCAATCTTGTTTTCCTTTAGTATACAATCAACAGTATAATAGCATCATCACAATAGGAATGTTGCAGGACTTCCTGAACATATGTGAATTAGGAAAAAAAGCTTTATCTCTATCATCACAATGTGCACTTTCCACATATTCCCATATTTTCCTTTATTGGCATAAACTTCTTTTGTGTCAAATGGACACGTTTTCACTACATTTTCCAAATAACTTTTTCAGCAATCCATTATTTTAAAAATACCACTATTGGCTCTGAAATTAACCCGAAAATTAGGCAGATATTTCCAATGAATTAAATAATCATTATACTTATGATTTATCTACTTTAAAGCATTCAGAGGTTTCTTATAGTTAATATAATTTATGAGGAGTGGATCCGTGCTTAATCCCTTTGAAGATGTTTTTAGTTTGTTATCCAAAATAAACCTGAGGAGAAAATCTGTGCTTTGAGAACTCACAGACTTCACGTCTGAGAGCTCTAGAATCCTGAGGGCTTGGGAGAGTTTCTTCTTCCCCATTACTTGCTCCAGAAATCAGGAGAGGTTACAGTGGTAACAGCTTCATGAATTCAGGTTCTCCTCAGCTTTCCTCTGTTGACTGCCAATATCTTATTTCCCATAATTCTTTGTAACTCAGTGCAAAAAAAACAAGGAGAGAAAGAAAAATAGAGGAGTGATACTACAGAAGCTTCCAGCCTCAAAGGATGAATTCAATTAATAAACAGTAATCTCTCAGGAAAGCAAGCCTAAATCCCCTGGTCAACAGTGTCCATTCTGACCACTGCGCATTGAGTGTTTTAGCCATCAAACTGACCTCCAGGGTATCTGCAGCACCATGACTGCATGTGCAGGAGCCTCTCTTCGAACCCAGCTTCCTGTGTTTGCAAATGTATATCTCTATATTTTGTTCTCTGACTTCATGGACTTTTATCCCCGACTCTGTACTTTTTTTTTAAATAAATGTAGCTTCCACGTTTTTGCTGTGTGCTTTATCTTGAAAATCCTTTTTGAAGGCGTCAAGCCTCTCTTCTCATGCATTTTTATCCCCAGACTGCCCTGCTTCACCTGTGGGCTTTATTCACCCTTCTTCCTTCTGTTAAGCCCTGGTCTCTTATCCAGGCATAACGGGAAAGCTTAAAAATAGCCATAAAAAATGTAGTTTAGAAGAGATGCTTTAAAGCTCAAATGATAAAGCCCTTCAAGGGGCACAGATGAATGTTAAATGCTGGGAAGCAAACACCAGTCATCAGAGCTGCAATCGTTCATTTTCGAGCAAGTGCATTGTGCGGCCCGAGAGGAAAAAGGCAGAGCTGTAAAAGGCTGCAGAGTGGCCACAGCTGCCAATCCTTGAACTCTGCAGGTGCCCGGAGTAAATGATTCCAGGCACTCAGCTCTCCTTCTGCAAGAACGTCACCAGCAGAAAAGCCATATTCACAAATCAAGGGAACCTGAAGGATCATTGTAGACCTAATCTCCATCGTCATAGTCCCCTGTGGTAAGCAGAGTAATTCCTCCTCCCCCACACCCGCAAAGATGTCTGTGTCATTGAACCTGTAAATAAATACATTACTTTATTGACAAAACAGACTTTGCAGATGGGATTAAGTTAAGGAATTTGAGATGGGGAGATTGTCTAGGTGGACCCATTGTAATCCCAGGGGGCCTTAGAAGGGAAAAGGGGAGGCAGGAAAATCAGAGTCAGAGTAGAAGATGGGACAAGAGGTTGGAGTGAAGGAGCCACAAGCCAAAGAACTCAGGCAGTCTCTCAAAGCTGGCAAAGGAAAGGAATTGGATTCTCCCCAGAGCATCCGGAAGGAACGCAGTTCTGGCAACACCTTGATTTTGGCCCAGGGAGGCCCATGTGGGACTCCTAATTTACAGAAATGTAAGATAATACATTTGTGTTGTTTTAAGCTACAAAATTTGTGATAATTTGTTACAGCAGCCACAGGAAACTGATACATCCCTTGGCAGTGCCGAGGCCTGTTTTTCCCCTTCCCTGAATTCTCTAAAGTAGATAATCACATTTCCAGTGCCATCGTTCCCTCTCAAACATTTACGTTCTCATTGAAAAGAAGACTGAAATTTTCACAGCATCGGTTTTTACCTCCAGCCAACAAGATCTCAAGCGATCTGTTACTGCTGGAAATGTGGGCAGAGTCCTTTCAGAGAAAGTGTCTCTCAACCATATCAAGAGGAGGTTTTTCCTTGATTTAAATGCCTCATTTGAAGTTTCGTCTTTGTAAAAATGTTTTTAGGAAAAAACCTGTTCACAAAATAACATTCTTGTTTAAAACATTAATGATTCCCTATGTAATTAATATAAAATCAAGATTGTTAAAACTTTAACTAGATGTGATTTGGGAGTAATATTGAGTTAGCCGTAATTTATCAAGGGGAGAGAATAGAGTCTTTGGGAAAGAGAGAGTCAAGGACACAAAGGTTCTTTTTAAATCAAAGGGCTTGACCCAACAACCAGAAAATGGGGTTCTGGTTATACTGTGGAGAGAAATAAATCCTGACTGGAAACAAATCTAAGTGCTATATAATGGGCCATGAAATCTATTCAATGGGAGTCACTGGCTCCAGAGGTGGGAACCTGCTAGTGTGTACACAAAGAATCTGTTTCTTTTCATCTCCTCATACTCAAAAGGAAATGTGATGGTTTCCAAACTTTTCTGACTCACCGCAAGTAATATATTTTATATCATAGGCCGCATACACAGCTATACAATGTAATTGAAACAATAGTTTCATAACATCTTACTTACCCTTCCAATGTGAGCTATATTCTGATATTTCCTAATTCTTATTGTTATTTATCATTAGTGTTCATTCATTCATTTATTTTTCATTTTTAAAGTGCTAGTCAGGATCAACTAAGTGGTCATGACTCGGAGTTTGAAAACATAGCTTCAGTAGTACTATTTATCACGAAAGCAGGTATTTTCTTTCGGTGTAAGTAGTAACAATTATTCATTGTTACCTAGAAACTTCAAACGAAGTGATAGCTTGAAACTGACTATCTTTGAAGTCTAATTCTATAATTATATAATTTTTCATCAAAAGAAATATTATTTTATCTAAAGTTTTTTAATAAAATAAAGCAATGACTAATAACTTGGAACCTTCTCTCCAGCAAGTTTGTTTAATTAAAACAAATGGTTTTTCTAAGATAATTCTTATTGTTTTGCTCTTCAGTGATTAATGCTAAACCCCAAACATGACTTCCTAATCAAAATCAGGAATTATTGAAATTTTTGCCATACCTTTTTTTGGTCACATTGGCATTAGTGTTTCTGATTTTTGATTTCAGGAGTTGGGGAACTAGAATCCCTCCTAAGAGATAAAGCATTTTAAGTCACGTCCAGAGAGTGTTTTGATTTATGCTCTACCCAATACCGCCTTGAAATTCACCTCCCCTTCTCATCACTAATATTGCTGAAGGCAAGTGAAGCCAGTGTCCTAAGACTCGCAGAGAAACTGCTCACTCTCACTTTGTTTTTAACAATTACGCTGCACAACACACTCCTCAGATTCTTGCCTGTAAAATAAAAGTGACACTAAACTCTCAGAGCTGAACAATAGCTAATAAACTGTTCTAACCCTTCAGAGATGCAAAACAATAGCAATCACTCATCAGTTTGCTGAGAGGTGACAGATTCCAATTTCCTATTTTCCAGAAACTCTCTCCTCATTACCAAGCAAAACCGTACCGGTTAACTTGCCCAAGATCTATAGCTTGCTGCAGTGATCTCATCTGTCTGTGTCCCTGATGGGAACTCAAGCAGGTGGTGTGGAGAGCAGCAAGCTGACATATGCAAACATACTGCCTAAATAGACTGATCTACCAAGCCAACTAATTTTCCTTCTGAGAAGAGCAATTATTTTAAATTGCCATATATCAAAATGACTTTGTTCTTGCCACTAAAATATAATGTCAATAAACTATAATGTAAATGAGTACCTCCTGCTACTTTGATTCTTTAAAATTAAAGATTTTTTAAAAATGAGAAGCAGCAGAGCCCACATTGCTTCATTTAGAATTAGGACAGGATCACAATTCAAGGCTTTACAACATTAAGCTGGGATGTGTAACTCACACTATTTTAGAAGCCTTTTGACGGTATCACAAAACTACTCTGTAACTTTGTTTTTAAATCATATTAATTCTGTTGAAAAGTTTTTGTGTGAAAGAACGTGGTCTCCTATATGAAGTGATAGATACCAAAAGAAGGACGCTGGAAAGTAGATGCTGGATACAATAGAAGTTAAAAAAGACTCACCTGCCCGACCTGTCTAGGACCAGAACTTAGTCTGGTTCAATCAAATACTCCTTTCGAAAGAAATGCATTCAGAATTCCAAATAAGGGTTTTGAAGGAAAATTTTAATATCTATATTTAGATTTAGCAGCCCTAAAGGGAAATAGGGTGTTGATTTATGCAACTGAGAGAAATTATGAGCAGCTGGAACATTAAGGGCACATTGTCAGAGGGAGTTTTCATTGCCAATTTGGACTGAAGTTCCAGAACCATCCAGAGCCATGATTTAAACACGTAAGATCTTAGAAGCCCCAGTCTAGTTAATTTTAGCATGTATAATATCCAATCCTTGGATTATTTGATTGATGGAGCCATTAAAGTTACAGCAGTTAAAGACAGACACAGAGCATAGTTAAATTTTATTACATTTTACAGTTTTTTCTTTAGAAAGAACTATTTTTAAACTTATGATGAGAGATTTTTGAAATAAGATACATCTTAACAGAAGTATTGAGTAAAAATAAAATCTAAAAATCTTTTTATTAATTCTAGAGAGATTGACTATCAAACTATAAAGCTGTTCCCCAGGTAAAGTACCTAAATACATATAAGCCTCCTCATGTGGGCTGAGATTGCAACAGAGACATAAAACAGTAAGAATAACATCTCAGGGTAGACAAAGACATAATTGTCTTCTATATTGTTAAATAAATCAATCACTCCATAATAAATCATCTCAACCCCTTTTTCTTCAAATTTGTTTAAAAATCATTTTCCCCACTTCTTGCAAAGAGCTTCCAAGTAATACATCCATTCCTGATCTCTCTGTTTTCTCCCAGAAATCTTCAAATCAAGATAAGCAGTTTAAACCATTGGATTCATTCAGTTATCTTCGAGGGTTTTCTCTAACATTACTCTTCATTCGTCTGGACAAACAAGTTACCTGGCATTATGGCGGACCCCATCATTCTCCCTACACAACCGGAAGATCATTTGGAGTACATTAGACTACCACAAGGGGGAGTGAGAGCCAAATATTTTCGGTTGAGATTTCAGAAGGAAACCATCTTGACATGTGAAGTATTTGGATCAGGAATTCAAGGAAGAAGTCCGGGTATGGTGGCTGATGCCTGTAATCCCAGCACTTTGGGAGGCAGAGGTGGGCAGACGACCTGAGGTCAGGAGTTTGAGACCAGCCTGGCCAACATGGAGAAACCCCATCTCTATTTAAAAAAAAAAAAAGGAAATTCAAAGAAGAATCTGGTAGGACAAGATCCCTTCCCTGGAAGAACCCAGGATCTAGTAAGGAAGTAGGCAACAAAAATTAACTACATTACAAGACAAACAATGCTGTGAGAATGAAGACTTATGGAACTTAGAAGAAAGCTTCACTTTTATTCATATCCAATCTGGCCAACAGAGTTCATTGCTTCAAGTAACTCTTAGCAAAATACCTTAATATCCTTGGCACCTACTTCTTCCAAGGCGTTATCCCCTTCCACAGCCTCCCTGTTCTCACATCCTTTTGGATTAATCCAAACAAGTTTTTCCTTTTGTTTGGCCTTCCTGGAGATGCTACCTGCTCCTGTGGGTAATTTCTTCTCCTTCTGTATCTCACAGCTGATGATCTTCCTGCTATAGCACTCATCACTTTCTAAAATTAACATCTTTGTTGGGGTACCTGTTTATTGTCTGCCTTGTCTCTAAAATGTATGATTCCTGTGAATTTTATTCCCTTCTCTGTCCTCAGTGCCTACAATAGCATTGACCGAATTTATGAATTCATGCAAACTGAAACCATTTTAAATCTATAGATTCTGATCCCAATTGGGTCTCCACCACTGTTCAACAAACCTTTAGTTAACAAATTCCTTTCCTTGAGTTATAAGAATCTCCTTCACCGCTGCTACAAATTCACTTCAGCAAACGATCTGGTCCTCCACACCCCAATGGCAGCCCCCATAAGGACTTCATGGGTGAGGGATATTTAGGGTACTGTCTGGTCTGTCTCATACGTAGCATTTCTGCTGCATTAGGCAAGGTTTCTCAGTCCCTCTTTTAAATGCTTCTCCTGTGGCTTACACAAAAACCAGTCTCTCTTGGTTTTCATTCCTCAGACCTCTTGGATCAAAATATCCATAGACAATACCAGAGAGAGAGAGAGAGAGAGAGAGAGAGAGTGTGTGTGTGTGTGTGTGTGTGTGTTTTGAGACAGTGAGTCTCGCTGTGTTGCCCAGGCTGGAGTGCAATGGCACAATCATGGTTCATTGCAGCCTTGACCTGCTGGGCTTAAGTGATCCTCCCACCTCAGCCTCCCAAGTAGCTGGGTCTACAGACATGAGCTGCCATGCCCAGCTAATTTTTTTATTTTTGTTTTTTTAGTAAAGATAAAATCTCACTATGTTGCCCGGCTGGTCTCAAACTCTTGTGCTCAAGCAATCCTCCCACCTCAGCCACCCAAAGTGCTAGGATTACAGGCATGAGCCTGGCCTGTTGGTTTTTGTTTTAAGAGCCACTGGTGCACAGGTAGGATTGACAACTACTTCCTCTGGATTTCTTCGCTTCTCCTTTTCTTGTCTAGAGACAGCTTTAAACTTGTGTAACTGGGTAAAAGCTGAGGTAAGGTTATAGGAGCCTGGACTAGGGGGTCACATATTATCTTAAAACTGCCTTTGCAACCAGGCACAGTGGCTCACGCCAGTAATCCCAGCACTTTGGGAGGCTGAGGCAGGCAGATCACAAGGTCAGGAGTTCAAGACCAGCCTGACCAACATGGTGAAACCCCGTTTCAACTAAAAATACAAAAGTTAGCTGTGCGTAGTGGTGGGCGCCTATAATCCCAGCTACTCAGGAGGCTGAAGCAGGTGAATTGCTCAAACTTGGGAGGCAGAGATTGCAGTGAGCCAAGATTGCCCCACTGCACTCCAGCCTGGGTGACAGAGAAAGACTCTGTCTCAAAAAAAAGAAAAAGAAAAGGAAAAGGAAAAAAGAAAAACAAAAAAACCTGCCTTTTCATGACAAACACATCTCTTTTATTTGGATTTTTTTATTTGGATATTTAATAATCATGTTTCCAGATTATTACAAATAGGAAATTTTAATCAACATGCCCATATACACAACTTACATAAAGGCAATTTTAAGATGCATGTGTTCCGTATCTATATAAGTTTCAGAAAATATTAGTTGCCATATAGAAGAATATTGCTATACCATAGTGATTATCATTTGAGGGAAAATCATTTGAAGGGGATGATGCCTCAGAATGACCAGGTGCCAAGGATGTTAAGGTATGTTGCTAAGAGATGGGGTGTCCCCACTATTGACACTCCCTCACTTGCCCACTCTCTTAGCTTCAGCTTCCTACCTAGACCCCAACAATGCTCAAGTCTATGACTTTAAGATCACACACTCTTTCTCCCTCAAATGTGAATTCCTCATTCTCAACTGATGACTAATCTTTTCCAATTGATATTTAACAGGCCCCATTGGTATATTGGGGCTAGTATATTTAATGGCTGGTATATTTAAATATACCAGCTCCAGTATACCACTTTCTCTCCTAAACTTTCTTTCTTTCACTGAGTCCAATGGACTATATTTTTTATTTAAATGTGTTCTCTCTCTCCACTGTTTCTTGAATCTGGATAATCAGGTCTTGTTTAAATTATTGGAGTTGTTTTTTGACAAACCATCCTACCTCCAACACCTAAACATGCTCCCTCCCCTCACTGTCAAACTACTAAATACTTCCATAGTTATCTTTCCGAAGAGACAATCTGATTATTCCCCCCACCATCCCCTCTTGTTTTAAAACCCTTCAGTGGTTCTCCCATTAAGGGCTAGAGTCAAATCTCCTTAATCCTGTATGCAATGTCCTTTGTGATCAGATCTCAGCTTATGTGCCAGGCTCATCACCCTCCTGTCCTCTCTAGACCTTTACCAGCTCTCACTATGTGAGTTTGAGAACACATCACTAAATTCAAGCCTTTCAAATGCCTTCAATTCCTAGGCACACGCTTATGCCCGCCAAATGCAAATTAATAAAATGCGGAAAATAATCAGTGTATTTTTATTTGCTAGTTGGTTTTATTTCACATGCTAAGGTTCTTCTAAATGTATTCTGGCTTCCCTGCAGCAATTCTGCCCAATTCCGTTTTATGTGAAAAGACAACAGCAGCAAAGTTCAGAAACACTGCCACCTTGTGATCGCAGAGCAGGTGAAAAGCAAGGTGATCCTCCCTTTATGAACATGTTTATAAACAGAGGAACTGACAACTGGAGATTCCCTGACCAGTCCCTCTTTCCAGGCCTTAAAATTAACAGCCACTTGATTACTGCTAGAAACTCAAAATTAAAAATCTCTACTTTTAGTGTCTACTTTTAGTGACTCTCCTTCGTAGAGTTTTGAGTTCCCTCCAATAGAGTATTTAAAGATACTAAAGGACACACTTATTTAAGGCATCTTCAGGTTCAGGTTCCCTGAAAGCCCAGAGAACTTTTTTAAACCTTTTACTTTTAGGAGATCTGTGCTCCAGACCGTAGCTGTCATCTGTATTCGGACAGCAGTGAGTTGATGCTATCTACCAATACAAACCCAAAACAGGGCACGTAAGAAATCCTCAAGAGCTGCTTATTGCGAGAATTAACAAGGAAACAAACGAACAGAAGGTATGATGATGACTTTAAGAGTGGAGAAAAATGTTTCCAATATTTTTGAAAGCAGTCATTTTATTCTGAAACATTGAAATATTCTATACTCTTGAGCTATTTTTAAGGTAGGTTTGAATAAAATAATAATGGAGGTATAGAGAAGCGAAGTGACCTATGTCTAGTGGCAAACCAACAATAAATAGGTTCAGAGCAACTCAGGGCTTTGCAAAGATGGGTGAGGCCAAAAGGAAATGTAAAACATATTCATTCAAACCCCTTATGATACTCCTTTGCAAAAACAGGTTTATCTAGCTCTTCCTTTCTCTCTCTCTGTCTCTCTCTCTCTCTCTTGCTCAAGACAGGATCTTACTCTGTCACCCAGGCTGAAGTGTAGTGATGTGATCGTGACTCACTGCAGCCTTGATCTCCCAGGCTCAAGCAATCCTCATACCTCAGCCTCCACACCTGACTAATTTTTTGATTTTTTTGTAAAAATGGGTGCCCACGCTGGTCTCAAATTCCTAAGCTCAAGTGATCCACGCACCTCCCAAAGTGCTGGATTACAGGTGAGAGCCATAACACCCAGACTTCTTTCTTTTTTTGACTCTATTTATTTCTTTCTTTCTTTCTTTCTTTCTTTCTTTCTTTCTTTCTTTCTTTCTTCTTTTTTTGAGACATAGTCTCACTCTGTCACCCAGGCTGGAGTGCAGTGACACTATCTAGGCTCACTGCAGCCTTTGCCTCCTGGGTTCAAGCGATTCTTCTGCCTGAGCCTCTGGAGTAGCTGGGACTACAGGCATGCACCACCAAGCCCAGCTAATTTTTGTATTTTTAGTAGAGATAAGATTTCACCACATTGGCCAGGCTGGTCTCAAACTCCAGGCCTCGTGATCCAGTGCTGGGATTACAGGCATGAGCTACTGTGCCTAACTGACTCTATTTCTTAGCGATTATTTCATCACATAGACTAGCTTATTTTTTTTAAGTTTATTCTCAGAATGATTGTTTTCAAATGACTTAGAACTGGATTTTTCATAAGCAGCATAGTAGCCACTGGAGACTTTTGTACACAGGTAGAGAATAAGCTGCTTTGAAAAGTCATTGGTCATTCCAAAGCTCATTTGTATCATGAGACATCACAGAATATATGCTTTGTAAATAATTGGTTTTTCACAGAGTCAATAACTAATTACCAGTTCATGCCCTATAAATAAATCAATATTAGAAATTAAGTCTAAGTGGATTCATCACAGAAATGAGTGGCTAACTGACCAAACAGCAAACTTCATTATTTACTTCTTGGCTTAGTTGCTCTTTTTGCATTTCTTTTTAAAGCAGTCCTCCTCCCCCATTATTATTATAATAAAGAATGAAAATGGACAAGGTGAGGGAAGGCTAGGCAGGTGTGAGGCTGAAAGGAAATGTAAAACATATTCATTTAAATTTAAAAACCACTGATCCTAGAAAATGTTTGCAGCTTTTGGGTTGTAAGAAAGTGAAGTAGGCCTAACATGGTGGCTCATACCTGTAATCCCAGCACTTTGGGAGGCTGAGGCAGGAGGATCACTTGAGCCAAGGAATTTGAGACCAGCCTGGCAATATAGGGAGACTCCATCTCTACTAAAAATACAAATAAAAAATTAGCAAGGCATGGTGGTACATCCTTGTGATCCTAGTTACTCAGGAGGCTGAGGTAGGAGGATTGCTTGAGCCCAGGAGGTCAAGGCTACCAAGAATACCAAGCTGTACTCTCAAGGAAGAAGATGAAGCAGGTCAGCACAGTGGATCATGCCTGTAATCTCCGGACTTTGGAAGGCCAAGGCAAGTAGATCACAAAGTCAGGAGATCGAGACCATCCTGACCAACATGGTGAAACCCCATCTCTACTAAAAATACAAAAATTAGCTGAGTTGCACCCCTGTAGTCCCAGCTACTTGGAAGGCTGAGGCAGGAGAATCGCTTGAACCCAGGAGGTGGAGGTTGTAGTGAGCGGAGATCTCGCCACTGCACTCCAGCCTGGCAAAAGAGTGAGACTCCATCTCAAAAAAAAAAAGATGAAGCAGGTTCTGTGAGAGAGAACAGAATTCAGGACAAGTGTAGGGCTGAACAGCCTCACACCGTAATCCACACTCAGGGCAATTAACAGAAAAGAATTTTTAGAATGAAATCATGACATTGATCTTGTCATCATCTCCACGCACTTGAGTTTTTGAAACAAATTAACCTTGTCTCCTTAAATGCAATGTATCCTTCTTATGCTCCTTAAGGAACTTTGCCATCTAAAAAAATTAAGTTTTCAAGATAAAGGGACCTACTCTGGCCACAATGAAGATTATGACCAGCCAAGTGGCAAATGCAAGAAGAAATCCATGCCTTTCTTTTCCTTTCATTTTGCCCATGTTCCACGTGTATCAGTTCCACTTAGCTAAGATGTCCACTCTTTTTGACTTGCTGAAATATCACAATGCAATTCTGGTGGGTACAGAAATTCTAGGATGGTGTCTATTCTTAATTAAACACCCCCAACTGTGGTGCAGCCAAACTTCGAGATTTTCATGACTACGAAGCCCTGGACAAAACACAAGTCTTTCTTGCCCAGCAGAGCTGAAAGGCAAAAGAAGCAAACAAGAAGGAGAAAACAAACAAGTAGGAGATTGCAAAGACAGAGAGGCAAAGATGGCTTAGCTCCCGGTGGTCAGTGATGCTCTATCCAGATAAGGGGCTTTGGGACCTGGAGCCCACGTGTCCTGATGGGTTTTCAATTCTGATCACAAAATGTTCATCTGAAATGCTAATTTTTCGTGTTCAGCCATTTGCCATCTGGATAAAATTCCCAGCGCAGCTTCTGCACAACCTCAGGATAAAGTGGCAAGCTCTCAACTGCCTTGAGTGGTATACCATGTAAGTAACCATTTTTCTTTGTTTTTTCACAAGCAAGATACAGTCATCTTATTTATTTATTTATTTATTTAGAGACAAAATCTCGCTCTGTTGCTCAGGCTGGAGTGCAATGGCATGATCTTGGCTCACTGCAACCTCTGCCTCCTGGGTTCAAGTGATTCTCCTGCCCCAGCCTCTAGAGTAGCTGGGACTACACATATGCATCACCAAGCCCGGCTATTTTGTTGTTGTTATTGTATTTTTAGTAGAGAAGGGGTTTTACTGTGTTAGCCAGGATGATCTCAATCTCCTGACCTCGTGATCCGACCGCCTCGGCCTCCCAAAGTGCTGGGATTACAGATGTCAGCCACCAGGCCCAGACAGTAGGCTTTCTAATATTAACTTTATCATAAATATTGAAACTCACATAACTTCCAAATAATCTTTGAATTTAAATAGCACCTAGAGAATCCCAGGTCCCAGAACAACTCTAAAACTCAAATGACTAACCAACTTGCTATTCTTTGCCTTCTCTAATTTCCATACCTCTTTTTTTGTGTGTGTGCTGATAATTAGTCATCTCCCACATTCTTGATCACATGTAAACAGTAGACCAGGCATGGTGGAGATAGCAGCTAATTAACGTCATTCAGATGGAAGGGTTTTTATGTCCTGCCTGCTCTTGGGAAATTAATCCCTGGAAGATTTTGTATGGAGATATTGGACAATCCTATGTCCATCCTGTGGACAATAGGAGATATTGTCCAGAGTCTGTAACATGGATTTGATCATTCCAACTGCCTACTTATAGTAGTGTGTAATGACACATGGTAGGATGGCTTGCCCTGGCCTCAACATACGCACGACCATGGCTTAATATCACTGGAATACACAAATTTTTCTGGTTTACCTGCAGCAAATTCAGCCTAAAAAAAAAAAACTGGGAAACGCTGTTGGTCATGCACAGCATTCCAGTCGTGCACCGAGCACACACCAACAGTTGTTTAGTAGGTGGCCCCAGGTTGGGCACAGCTCTCTCCCTGAAACTACAGGAAAGGCACTTCATTCTCACACATTGGATTCTTTTTGCACTTTCATTCTCACACGTAACAAATCTCCCACAGGCAGACAGTTTGCAAAGACCATATGGATAGAGAGACATTTTGTCTTATTTTTTAGTTTTTTTTACAAAACTGCTATGCAGATTTAATGAATTATCTAACAGTATTGTCAAGGGAGTTGGGCAAAATTTTCAGATAATTATATTTGGCCCCATTTCACAGGAAAATATCCTTTATGACTTAGAGTACATGTTTGGTGTATATATTTTAATGTATTACTCACATTTTGACTTTTAAATAAATATGTTGAACTTGAACTGTCCTCCCTGAATCTTTGATGCAACTAAGAATATCACGGATTCTTCCATTCCCCAATGCCCCCCAGGCCTTCTTAGGTATTTGAAGCTGTTTCTTGCTACATAAAACATCCCAGACTGATTTTTTGGGCTTTTAAAATTATAACATACTTTGTTTCTCGGAGCCACTCTTGGTGTTTTCATTGTGTTGATTTCTGGTAGCCTTGCTCCCAAATATTTTCTAGATTAAGCCTTGCATGGCTGTGGTAGGTGATTATTTTATACTTACTAGCACTCACCAGGACATTTATACATATCCACATTTATGGCTGTCTTGATAGTTCATAACTTTACCCCTAATACGTAGAAAAATCTACTTCCTTTTTTCCAGAGTGAAACTTGGAGATGTGAGTTCTGGTGGTTTACAGGCTCACTTATTTGTGGCCCTGTGTGACATCTTCTCAATGAACAGGATTTAAATCTTTTATTTGCAAAGTTAAAAAGAGCTACAGGTCACTTCAAAAGGTAGACCTACAAATGACAAAGATGCAATACACTGCATTTATACCTACAATCACAAATGAATTAATGGCAATTCAACTCCCTTCAGGAGCCAGTGAGTAACACAAATGTGTGAATGAGCCAAGGTTAAGATAGCAGGGAGTAAATGAAACCAGAAGTGCGTGCCCCTCCTAATAATACAGATACCTTTAGAATTCACACTGGCTCAGGCAAACACATCCGCAAGTCAAATATGGCCTCTAGAGCATTATGATTTTAATTTTTAGGTTATCTCCGTCACTGGTTTGCTTGTTTTATTCATTTAAGGGCAATGTAACATCATTTGCCCTTATATGGGCAAGATCAGCTGAAGAGCTTTTTTCTTTTTGAATGTTCTGGTAGAATTTTATCATGGAAGTTATCTTCCTTTGATAGTGTGAAAGAGTTTATAGTCAACACGGTATGGTGGAAATGCTTTGATAATTGTTTTAGATCTTCTGCAGTTTGGGGGATGTTCATGACACCCAGGGAGGAAGGAATATGGCAGTGATTCTGAACAAGGGCCCCAGAGTCAGATTGCAGAGGTTCACGTCCCTTCTCCTCTAGTTCCCAGCTGGACAATCCTGGTCACATGTCCTCCCCTTTCTAAGACTGGGGATTTCCTCATCTGTAAAGTAGAACTGGAGGTCAGGCACAGTAGCTCACACCTGGAATCCCAGCACTTGAGGAGGCCAAGCTGGGAGGATCACATGAGGTAAGGAGTTTGAGAACAGCCTGGTCAACAAAGTGAGACCCTGTTGCTATTTAAAAAAAAAAAAAAAAAATTTCAATTAGCTAGGCATGGGTGTGCACACCTGTAGTCCCAGCTTCTCAGGAGGCTGAGGTGGGAGGATCACTGAAGCCCAGGAGTGCCCTGACTGCAGTGAGCCATAATTGTACAACTGTAGTCCAGTCTAGGTGACAGAGTGAGACTCTATCTCAAGAAGAAAAAAAAAAAAAAACTTATGATGGGAACAGTGCCTACTTCACTGAATTGGTCTGAGGATTACATGAGACAAAGAAAAATCTCACAACAGTGCATGGCAAATAATAAAAGCTCAACTTATGATGGTTATCACCATTATCATCATTATAGCATTATATTTGACCTTGTAACTAATGTATTTTCTTTATTTCCAGTGATTCTAGTAGTTTCTAGTAGCCTCCGGAGTTACTACCCAATTAATCAATGGCATTCATTGTTCCCAGGAGGAAGATGGGTAAAACCTAGGACAAATACATCAATTAAAGTGCTAAATTAATTTCTGTCCATCTATAACATAAATAACAAACTAGAAAGCAAGGCATTCATTTGCAGGAGGCTGGCTTTGTCAAGAGAGACAAAGATGTGTGTTTCCAAAGGGCTAGAGAGTGGAGCATTGGAGGCTTTGTGTGCATGCTGTAAGTCACAAGGAGAGAAAGAATGCACACGTGTGTAAACAGTTTCCCTCTACACCGAGGACAGACAGCAGCCCTCCCTGGGCTGGAAGGAGGATGGAAAAGAAAGGAGAGAGCAAAGGCATTTAGACACCAATAAAATGGCAACTCACTGCCCCTCCCCATCCCATACTTCATTATCAGCATCTAGCCCCAGAAAGAGGCAATATTGAACCCTCAAGTTTGTCTGCACAGACAAAATCAAGTTTCAAGCCCCAAGTTTGTTTCAAAGTATGGGAAACCCATGCCCCAATTCCCGTAAGATGCTCTAGCAGAGCAGTTTCAGAATGGACAGTGTGATACCATAAACCACAGTAGAGAAAAATAGCTGCTCCTCAGATTTCAGACACAGGAAGAACATGTGTGGATGTCTAGGTGTCTGTGTGTGAAGGAGAGGACCGCAGAAATATTTTTTTAAGTTTAAATCCTGACCTGACTGTATTTCAAACCAGAAGCGATTGAGTTTTGTTGAATTGGCAAGGTTGTTTTTCTGCCACTAGGAAGAAATAGGGGCTTGCAATTGATTTGCATAAAAATAAAGAAAGTTACCAATCTGAGTCTAATGAATGTTTAAAACTCTTCCCCTTTTATTATGATTTATTAATTGACTTCCAGGAAGGTGTTTTTTTGCTTGTTTCCCTTTTCTCTGGATTGCTGGCTGCTGACTCTAGTTATTAAGGAAACAAGATTATGACACTGAAACTTTTAGACACTCCACCATTTCTGTGCAGCTGCTTTTTCTCTGCCATGATCTGCTCTCTGCATTTTGCAGCCACATGGAAAGAACAATGTCTTAAACCTTCACTGGTGCTATGGATCAATTCTGGCTTGGAGTCTCACTTGAAATTGATTCCCCATGGGCAGGAACGTGGGTGCTATATCACTTCCTGAGCATGTCAGTAAATATCCTCTCTGTCAGCATTGCTGTTCAATCATGTCCTGCCCAGCACCCTGTGGGTATATGAGATCACAGAGCCCTTACATTTGGCCATTTCCTAAGAAGCCACACTTTTTTAAACTAAGTCAAATTCTCAGAGATCTCTTGGTTTTGCTTCTATTCTCACCTCCCAAGCTGACATATACTTTCTCAAATTAAGAATTCTGGAGACTTATCTGTAAAAATAGTTTTTAAGAAATAATTTTCATTTTATGGAAGAAGAAATATCAACTTAGAACTGCTTTGTGGAAGCATAGGATAAATTTGTATAAATGTGGACTTAACTATGAGAGTCCTGGAATTAAAATAAAACACTGTGATGTGAAAAGTTTCTTTAATGAATGATATGTGGATTCAGCTGAGTTCTCCACTACAGCATTCATGGAAGCCCCTCCCTTGAGCAAAACACACAGTGCCATTCAAGAATTATAGCATCCTGGTTGGGTGTGATGGCTCGTGCCTCTAATCACTTTGAGTGGCTGAGGCAGGAGGATTGTTTGAGCCCTAGAGTTCAAGACCATCCACCTAAGAAACATAGTGAAACTCTATCTCTACCAAAAAAATATAAAAATTAGCTGGGTGTGCTGGTACATGGCTGTAGTCCAGCTACTCAGGAGGCTGAGGTAGGAGGATCACCTGAGCCCAGGACATTGAGGCTGCTGTGAGCTGTGATTGTGCCACCAGCACTCCAGTCTGAGCAACAGAGGGAGACCCTGTCTCAAAAAAAAAAAAAAAAAAAAAAAGAATAAGAGTATCCATTTTTGACAGGCACATATTGGCTCCTTGGCATCCATAGCCATCTGGGAGTTAAGGCTCCAGTCAGGGGATCTGTGCTGCAGTGGCCTGAGCTGGATATTTAATGGACGGGTCCTGATGTAATCATCCAGTGTGTTCATTCTGCCCACTGCACAGACAAAATCAATTCACCAAGATCATGGCATTGCAGTAAAGATGGAGTTTAATCCATGGGAGGCTGGCCAAGAGGGAAACAGAGTTATTACTTAAATTAATCTCCCTGAAGTCTTGGAGTGAAGGTTTTTCAAGGATAGTTTGGTGAGCAGGGGGCTAGGGAATAGGTGCTGCTGATTGGTTGAGGAAACAATCACAGGTGTGTGGAAAATGATATCATGCGCTGAGTCTGCCTCTGGGTAGGGGTACAGGACTGGTTGAGTCATGAGGGTCTGGGTGGAGACAGCCAGTCATCAGGAATGCAGGAAAAAAATCTGAAGAAAAATCTCAAAAGCCCAGTCTTAGGGTCTACAAATAGTGATGTTATCTATAGGAGGAATTGGAGAAGTTACAGACATTGTGACCTCTGGGACAATGGTTAGCTATTGTTTAATTATGCACATGTCTTTGCAGAATTCCAGCCCTTCTGTCATGATCCTAATCTTGCAGTTTTTCTTTAGTTTGACAGAGGCAGTTTAGTTTTGGGAAGGGTTATTATCATCCTTACTTTAAGGTTAAACTATAAATTAAATTCCTTCCAAAGTTAGCTTGGCCCCATGCCCAGAGATGACTGAGGAAATCTCTGAAGTTAGAAGCAAGATGGAATCAACTATGTCAGATTTCTCTTGCTGTCATAATTTTACAAAGGCAGTTTCACTGATGTCTAATATGCAGGTCCTCTCAGGGTGTCAGTCCAGATGGATTCAGAATACAGGATCACTGCAGCCCTGTTCTACTTCATTTTCTCCTCCAAGGCACTGAGTTATTTCATGTGCATAGTGCATCAAAACAGCTTATTGAAGTAGTGTATAAGTAGAAAGAAAGAAGACAAAGAAATCCAGAAGAAAATCCTGGTTCTATCTTTTGAAATTCATGTTAATTCCAAAACTTGAATGCCAGCATTTGCTCATAAACCAAAAGTGGAATAAAAAACAATAATGTCTAAGGCTTTCAGGCTATTCCATATCGACTTATCTTGAGGTAGAATTTTATCGTTAGTGACCTGCTGCTCCTACTTGTGCCATAAACTTAAGATTTAAATTTGCAGAAAACATCAGTTGTATGATTGTGCCAAGGTACTTGATCTCTCCCCTTCTTGTCCTCTGCCACTCTTAATTGCATTCATAATGTTAACTTACCAGTTTTCAAAATACTTTTTCAACTGGATAGGACTATATGAAAAAAAAACTAATGTGTAAATATGGTGAGAAAAATCAAAGATGAAGGTAAAATTCAGAGAGGCAATTTCAATGCCCCTCATACAACTAAACCCTTTCTACCTGAAATTTCTCCATCCAAATCTGATCTGTGGGTGCTCTCCAGAGCAGTCTCTGGAGCAGTATTAAACTTTCTGGAATGATGGAAATGTTCTGAAATTGACCTGTTCACTATAGCAACCATTAGCCACATGTGGCAATTAACCACTTGAAATGTGGCTAGTGGGAGTGAAGAACTGCTTTTTTATTTAATTTTAGGGAATTAAAATTTCAGTCTTTTAATTTAAATAGCCACATGTGATAGGATAAGAAATATGTATTTTGGTCTTCTTTCCACATTTCTTGGCACATAGCTCTTAAAACCCTTGCAACCTCTGAAGTAATCATGTCTTTCTGTATACTAGAGGTATATAGAACCAGGTGGCTGGGGGCTCTGGACAGCCTCCGAATAGGGGGATGGATTCAGAGGCTGTCCAGAGAATCCAATCACACGATTAGAATCCAATCACATGATTAGAAGGCTGGAACTTTGAGTTCCAATTCCCTCACCTCTGGAAGAGAAGAGGGTCTAGATGTTGAGTTGTTCCCAGTGCTCAACAGTTTGATTAATTACGCCTACAAGATGAAGAAGCCTCCATAAAAAACTGAAAGGATGCGGTTTGAAGAGCTTCTGGGTTGGTGAATGCGTGGAGGTGCTGTGAGAGGGAGTGGCCCAGAGAGGTCATGGAAGCTCGTCACCCCTTCCCCCATACCTGGCCCAATGCATCTCTTCCCTCTGGCTGTAGCTAAATTGTAGTCTTTGTAATAAACTGGCAATCTTGCATGTAAACTGTTTTCCTGAATTCTGTGAGCTGCCCTTGCCAGAGAGGCCCTGTTATTGTTAGCTAAGTCAGACAGAAGTTATGGGCAACCTGGGGCTCACTACTTGTGATTGGCATCTGAAGTGGGGAATCATCTTGAGTCCTTAATCTGTGGGATCAGATGCTAGTTCCAGGTAGATGGTGTCAGAATTGAGTTAAATTATAGGACATCCAGTTGGTGTCCTCAGAGAACTGGAGAATTGCTTCATAGGATAAAGCTCTACACATTTTGGTGACCAGAGGGTTGTAACAGTATTAAAGAGAAAACACTGGTTTCCCCCCAAAACCATGAGTCTAGTAGCTGCTATTTTTGACAGCGCTTCTCCAGGGGATTTTGCTGTTAAGGTTAGAAAGAGCAAAGCTCCAAGGGGGTAGGAGGGAAGAGGCCCCAGCACCAGGCCTAGGCATAAGGTAGGCCACTGCATTTGACCTTGCTGGTGACTCTGGAGCTTCTGAGAATCCCAGAGGCTGACACTGGGAGAATGGAAATGGGCTAAGATGCCCTTTATGAGTCTTCCAGGCTCATGAGAATTCTGCTCTATTCATTGTGCAATTGTAGTTTCTCCCTTCCTCCAGACATTTTTCTCATTTGGAGAAGTGTTGGTTGCTAGGAGACTGAACTGCCTTTTCAAGGAGAGTGCTTCAGAGAGAAACAATTCACTGATTTTCTTCTTCTATAAAATAAAATTTTTTTAAGTATTTGCAATGCATACTGAAAAAGTCAAGCTTGTACATTTCTTTGTATATTTGTTTTAGCAATCATAGAACCTTTCAATTACTTTTCCCACTGCTTCACACTGCAAGAAAGAAAACAAAAACTGCCCTTTCTGTAGTATTTCTTAAGAAAAAATAACATTCCCAGGCTTGTTTCCAGAAATGGTGAAGTGATATCTATCCTGCTTACCTCACAAGGGAACTGTGAGTGAGAATCAAAAATAACGACATTTATAATGGAAATGGAAATTGCAAAGCACCATCCACGAGAAATAAATTAGTATCGCACCCAACAGCTCATGGTTTTATCCAACTACTTATTCTTACCATGGTTTTCATAAACTTACAAAATCATACAGTCTGAACACATCATTTAATAAATGAAAGAGCCACAAGTTGAAGAAATGAATAAGTATCTTAGGTTTCTAACTTCCAGACAAAGATTCCATTATACTGCAGTGACTTCTCAGGGAATGTGAACAAAACTCCTTTAAATATTCAGCTAGCTCTTGTAATTACTGTCAACAACATTTAAACCTTGGATAGGGAGTAGTCCACATGAAATGACTTTTCCTCTCTAACTCACCTAATACGATGCCTGGAACACAGTAGGTGCCCATTAAAGAGTAGTTGTTAATAATGATGATAATATCCTAGCTGACAAGGATCTTTTCTCTCACGTTTCTTGGCCCCTGCTTTAAAAATCCAGCTGTAGGAATTTTTTTATTGACCAACTGCAAAATTCTGTCATGTTTGAGAAATCTGCCTATGTTAATTGACAGTCTGAAGCAAAAGAGCTTTCCTTCTTTGTATATCTGAGCAGGAGAAGAGCCACCAAAAGGGGAGTAGGAACAATTTATTTTACAAAGAAAGATTTTGGCCAGGTGTGGTGGTTCATACCTGCAATCCCAAAACTTTGGGAGGCTGAGGCAAGAGGATCATTTGAGCCTAGGAGTCTAAGACCAGCCTGGGTAACATAATGAGACTGTCTCTACAAAAAACAAACAAAACTACATAAAACTCTCTGGGCATGCTGGCACACACCTGTAGTCCCAGCTACTTGGGAGGCTGAGGTGGGAGGACTGCTTGAGCCTGGGAGTTTGAGGCTGCAGTGAGCCGTGTTCATGTCACTGCACTCTAGCCTGGGAGCCTAGGCAACAGAGACTCTGTCTCAAGAAAAAAAAGAAGGAAAGAATTTATAATGAAAGAATGATATGGTTGGAAGAACCTATTTGATAATTACTATAGATGCTATATTTTTCAGATTATCCACGGCTTTTGTGGAGCCCATACACCTTAGAAAGTGTTCAGCACAGAAGAGCACCCCAGGGGTCCTCTTTTGTTAGATGAGCTAGTATTTTAAAAGTACTTAGATGTAGGCAAGCTCCTTAGGGTGGCAACTAGCTTACAAATAGCATCCCACAAGCACACAGAGCCGGTTTCATACTGGCCCAATATCTGCAGACCTGCTGCGGGTCCCAACCCTGGCTGGGCATTAGAACTACCCAGTGAGCTTGAAAAACTATTGATACCGAGCCACTCCCCAGGTCAATCGGTCTCTGTTTCTGGGAGGTGAGGGAGGTCTAGGCAGCTTTTAAAACTCCCTGGATGAATCTAACGTGAATGCAGAGTTAAGAATAAAGTCCTTAAGGCATTCTGATTTCAGGTTTCTTTGATCTAAACCAAGCGCTTGTAGGTCCACAGCACTAGCTAAAAGAACTGTGAGATCAAAAGTTTCTCTGCCCCATCTAAGAAGAGATTGATAACATCAGATCCTCACTGAATCACCTGCGCTCCTATTTCTGCTCCTCTCTCTCTCCCTTTTTCTCCTTGCCTTACTCTTTCTCTTTGTCCCTTGCTCTCTTCTCTCCCTTGCTCTCATCTCTCTCCTTTTCTGTCTCTCTCCTTACTCTCTCAGTTCTGCTTTGAGAAATCTTCCCCCTCAATATCTCCTTTGATCCCTTTCATTTTCTTCCTTTCTGATAGTTTATCTCAGGAATCCACCTTTCTTACCTTTCTTATTTTTCATGTATTGCTCCATGTTTGTTTCATTTGTGAGCCAAACTAAAAGATTGTGTGTAACATGAGGGGGGAGCAGGGGGGTTGGAGGGCAATAATCCAGACATACACATAAAAACATTGAAAAGAAAAAAGTTCCGAAAGAATCAATGCCACCAACTTCCAAAGCACTTGAAAGCAGCCACAAGTCCCATTTCAAATCTCTCTATCCTCCTCTAATTAGACTTTCCTTTCCTTAATCACCAGCATCCAAGGAAATGAAAAACAAAAAAAGACAATAATACGATTTTGTTTTTAATGTAGTTTAATGCCCTTCTCTTTTAATTAAGGGTATGACAACACCACTCTGCTAGCCTTGGCTGCTTTCAGTATTCAGTTCTGCAGCTCATTGGCTGAATGTCTGAACCACTGTGGCAGTAGACAGCTGCAGATTGAGAAATTGAAGATCTTAAGGAAAAACTGTTTGGAGGTCATCAAGATTGAGAGTAAAACAATTAGTAATAATAAGTTTTATACCATGAATTTCTATTTGACATCTCTTGCTCTCTGGAATCTCTTGAGGATCTCCCGCATAGGCCATTTTAGTGATGCGCTCATAAATCTGTTTAGCTTTGTTGAAGATAAAATGCAGACTAAAACACATTGGTCTCTGTGTCCGTACTCCCATCCCAAGTTCTCCACGTATTTGATAGTTTCACCCAGCAAGTGTTTGTGCTTATCTCTGCCTCCACTGTCCTCAGTCTCCTGTGCTGGAATTATTCTCCAGTTGTCACATTTGCTCCAAGAACAGCCGTCTGAGACTGAGGCTCACAGTCTGCACTCATTTTTTCCATCCCTGTCTATTTCTCCCATTACCTCATTTAACCCTGGGAGGAAGGGCTTAAGACTTACTCAATAAAAACCTAATTCCTTGGGATTGTTGTAAATATATACAGAAAAGACTTCAGTATGCCAGGATTTATTTATTTATTTAGTGAAAGAAAAGAGGGGAAAGAGTCAGCCTGCTTCAGACTCCCTGGGCTTTTGCCAACTGACCTAGGAACCCAGACACAAGAATGGGAATGTTTCTGGAAAATGCTTTCTGAGTTCCAAACAACCAACTTACAGCAAATATAGGGCATAAAGTCAGCATACATCTATTCAGTCAAGAATTGCTGTTCTGGGAGTTGTGAATTGAGGACTGCCTAAGGTGATGGGAATCCAAGTGTGCTGTTTGAATAAATAAAAGATAATTTTGCCTTGTAAAGCCTTCTTAGCCTGTGGGATACTTAAATGGTGCTGGCTGAGAATATTTGGAGAATCAACACTGACAGCCTTGGGGATGAGAGAAGTCAAAAGAGAACAACCATATCAGGGATGTGGATGTATTCCAGCATTTTCCACCTCCCTGGTGTGGGCACTTGCTGCTGCTGTCACCCTGTCCCAGACTTTCCTGTTGCCACTAAAAACTAATTAATAATCTGACTCCTTTCAGGAGACCAAAGATAAAGGAAAATAAATAAAGCAGGATTCAATGAGCTATGAATACAATGTTTAAAAATAATAATCTTGAAAACTAACCAGTTAAAAATAGATGCACCAAATAAAAAATAAACAAACATGATTAGAAAAAGCAAAAGTAATATTAAAACAGCTACAATACTAATTGAAAGAAGAAGATTTTAAGTAATTCAGAGGACCTTTAAATGAAAATACCATAAAGAATAATTAGTATGGTGAAATAAATGAATGCTTATTAAATACTTAATTTTTTTTTTGAGACAAAGTCTCACTCTGTCGCCCAGACTGGAGTGCAGTGGTGTGACCTTGGCTTACTGCAACCTCTGCCTCCCAGGTTCAACCAATCTCTTGCCTCAGCCTCCTGAGTAGCTGGAACTACAGGTATGCACCACCATGCCTGAGTAAGCTTTTTTTTTTATTTTATTTTATTTTTATTTTTAGTAGAGATAGTGTTTTACCTGCACCCAGCCAAATACCTAGTATTTTAAAAGGAAAAATATTCTATATACATTCAAATTCTGTTAATGAGTATTGTACCAGAAACAGGCTATCATTATAAATATCAGCTACTAAATGCTTATTTATTTGTTCACCAGCACACATCAAGGAAACATTAGTCAGCATGTTGAATTATGAAAATTCTCTCCCTATAGTTAAATTATTATAGTACTAATTAAAATAAGTGTATACTTTTTATACCTGCATGTCCTTAAACACATGTTCACTCATACATAGCCAAACACTAAATGACTGTATTGTAAACAATGCATGAATTCTAAATCCCATAGACCAGTGCACATGACAATTTCATTTTGCTTTTCAAGATAGCAAAAAGACTGAGAATAAATCCCGCTCACCCATATGAATTTTCTATGCAGGCGTTATTCCCTGGTTATCTCAAGTTGAGTGGTTAATGCTATTTAATTTTAATAGCCTGCTCAATTTTAAATCCTACTTGCAGAATGTGTACTCCGTTTATGCTATTTCATGCTTGACTTGTCTATATATCTGGGGAAAATTTTTATTTTGATTTGCATTCAGAATTTAAAAAAAAAATTGCAACTGGAAACCACTAATATCTGAAAGCACAACCAAATAAATCTTCTCTCATTCAGAGCACCCGGGAAAGCCAAGATTGGCATGAATGAATATGCTTTCCAAGCCTTGACTTTTCTTGGGATCAAGAAGATTTTGCCTTGTATTTTTCCATGTACAGAAATAAGAAAAAAAGCACAAATATATATTCTATTTTTGCACTAAGTTTTAGGCTGCTTATACAACTTAGAAATATTTATCTGTCATCTGCCTATTGTCAGGTAGAGTCCAATGCCACTAAAGGAGCTACGCTGAGCAGAAGAACGTCAACTATGTTTTTAATGGCCATTAAATGAAGTCTCAAAAGTGAAGCTATCTAATCAGGTCCAATTCCTGGAACAATGTAGGAAACATGGACCTACGAAACTAAAGCTGAGGTGTCTTTTTCATGGATTTAGTGCAAATTCCCTTTAAGAAATTGATAAATTTCACTATGGACTGGTTGCTAGGATACCTCTCAAAATCTATTAAAGTTAGCTCTTTTCTTTAAAGGTCTGGGCAGGGTTTCCATTATTTCAAAATGACTTTGAAAATCATGATGGGTGTTCCATGTAAGTGAATGAAACAGGTAAATGAATGACCCTTAAAAAAAATGATTACCAAGATTCTAAAAAGTAATGAGGCTCTCATAATGATATATTTAAAAGTTAGCTTTGTCAAAGAGGTTCAGATTTTCAGATCTGAAAGGAAGAAATAAAAATCAAACGTGAAATGGACAATGTAATGTTCCTTGGGGGTAGTTAAAGGCCTGCTGTTGCAGAAAGCAAGGGACAGAGTTCACATTTACAGAGGGTATGTTGTTTGCCACTTATCTTCTTAAAAGTCCTTTTTCTCTGGAACTGAAAATGGCATGGATGCTTCAAACATTTCACATTTTGAATTTCTGTCAATTGGTGAAAATTTGGTAAGCACTCGGGAATGTTCATATCCATTTCTGTTACAATGAAGCAGACTGGGGTAAAAAAGATGAATGAGTTCTAGAAAGGAAGCTAGGCGCATGACTCCTGAACTGAGGACACAGAAGGAATTCTTTGATATTTTGATATTCACATGTCTGGAACTTCATCACATATGGCTATTTTCCTTATCTCTTTTAATAAACTATGGATAAGAATTCTGAAATCAAGAGTGATCTTGTATCACCAAAAATGAGAACTTTGATGTCAATACTACCCAAAGTGATCTACAAATTTAATGTATTCCCTATCAAAATCCCAACGTTTTTGCTTAAGCAGAAAAAAAATCCATCCTAAGATTCATATGGAATCTCAAGGGACCCAGAATAGCCAAAACAATCTTAAAAAAAACAACTTCAGAGATTTTACACTTCCTGATGTCAAAATGTATTATAAAGGTATAGTAATCAAAATAGTGTGGTACTGGCATAAAGGGACATATAGACCAAGGAACAGAATGGGAAGCCTAGAAATAAGTTGTCCATATGTAGTCAAATAATTTTCAACAAGGCTGCCAACACCAGTAAATGGGGAAATGACAGTCTTTTCAACAAATGGTGTTGGGAAAACCAGATATCCATATGCAAAAGAATAAAGTTGGACCCTTAAGTTACACCAATACAAAAATTAAATGGATTAAAAACTCAAATGGGTACAAAGTGGATTAAGAACTTAAATTGAAGAGCTAAAACTATAAAACTCTTAGAAGACAACGTAGGAGAAAAGCTTCATGACCCTGGATTTGACCATGATTTCTTGGATCTGACAGCAAAAGCACAGGCAGCAAAAGTAGAAGTAGGTAGATAGGACCACATACAAGTCAACCATGGTGCATCCAAAGACACAATAAACACAACGAAATGGCAACCAATGAAATGGAAGAAAATATTTGCAAATCATTTATCTGTTAAGGGATTCATATCCAGAATACATAAGAACTCTTACAACTTAGCAATTTTAAAAAACCAAACAACATCATTTAAAAAGGGACAAAGGACTTGAATAGAGATTTCTCCAAAGAAGACATACAAATGGACAATAAGCACTTACAAATATGCTCAGCACTACTAAACACTAGGGAAATGCAAATTAACACCATGAGATACCATCTCATACCCATTAGGATGGCTACTATCAAGGGGAAAACAACAACAACAACGAAAACCAAAAACAGGAGGTGCAACACGTGGGAGTTGCTACCGGAGCAGAGTCCAGGTTGGAGTTGAGTTGGAACCGTGGAGATGCCGAAGGAAACCCATCTTCCCTAGCATCCCGTAATGCACCTGCCTGCATGGAATGCAGTTGAAGGCTGCGTGGTGCCGGTCCCATGGGGCACTTCGGCTCGGGGTCCTCCAGTCTCAGTGGCCGCTGCTGGCCGTCTCCCTCTGGCTTTTTAAGGACCCCTGTGTCACCCCTGAAGGCTTCTGCTCTGCTGGAGCCCAGATGGAAGCTGGAGTGGCTGACTTCACTTGGGTGGGGGAGAGAGGTAGCATCGTGGCTTCTGATTCGGGTGCTCGTGAATCGTGGGAGGTGGATGAGAATGAGCCACTTATCGTCAGCAAGTTCTGCAAGTATGAGCATGGTGACATTGTGTCTACCCTCAGCATTCTCAGCTGTCAGCAGCAGCAAAGACTTCAGCATCAGGGGTTGGGACCTTGCTCGGTAGGTGGCACTGAATTTATACCAAGCTCATGCTGGGCAGGTCACCTGTGCTGCTGCCTCTCCCCACAAGGACTCTGTTTCTTTCCTGCAGTGAGGACAGTAGGATTTTATTCTGGGATACTCTCTGTCCCAAGCCTGCATCACAGGTGGGCTTGGGACAGGAGGAAGAGGATGAGAGAACTGAAGACAAAGGGAAGGGAGGTCGGAGGGGGAGGATGGGGTGGGGTTACCTGCCAGGCTCTGGAAAGATCAAGGACATTGACAAGAAAAGAACAGATTTACCATCACAGAAATATGAGAGTAAAAAAAAACAACAAACAAACAAAACAACAGGTTACAAGACTGGACATGAGGAGAGACTAACCCTTTAAGGAAAAGAAGTCTCATTAGAGAGTTAGAAACATTAAAAAACTTTTTTCACTTTATCCTATAAGGAGAATATTTCTGAAATTTCTGCTTATGGTTATATAAAATTGGGCTGAGGATTTTTTAAAATGTAAAGTTGCTAGCAGCCTTTGATTGAGATATTTTCACCTGTATATGTTTTTCTACCTTTAGTAAAATAGTGTGTATATTTTATTTCAGAAGATATCAAAGACCACATTTTGATTGGGCCACACAATCAAATCAGAAGAATGTTCCAGTTTATTGAATTTGTCTCATTATTTAAGATAGATAGAGAAAATTAACCCAGGAGAAGTTAGAGCTCCATCCACCAGCTGGGTCTTTAATGAAAGGAAGCGAAGTGAGGATTCTGCACAGGTGGGTAGTAGCTGGTGGAGTAAGCACCCTGCAGGTGCAAGTCATGACCACAGACGGGCAAGGATGCTGCAAAGGCATTACACCATTGTGTTAGGAGAATTCCCAGACACCCTATTCCACTCCTCCATCTCTCTCCAAGATGGAAGAATGGGAAACTATGTAGTGCATGCACCATCCCGGAAGAATCCTAAGTCACATTTACCCTGAAAAGCACGCTTCTGTCCATCAATACCTTCTACCCTATGGCTGAGGCTTGGGGGCAGGTAGGGAACCGTGCAGCTGGTGATATTTAAATTTTTCTTTATTTACCAAGAATCTTGTAAATGGAACTCTTTCTTTTTTATATGTCAGTGTTAATAAGTGTAGACCTCAGAGATTTAAAATGAACTATCTGCAAATCTGTGACGTTACACTAGAATAAACATTTTTTTACCCCCTCAAATCCAAGTCTCACTTAAAAGGTGATAAACAGAAAGTACTTAAAGGAATATCTTATGTTTTTCATCTATAGTTCAAGTGAAATGATAGAGTAATACTAACACATTAGCTGTCCTTTATACATATTAATCAATAATGCAGTTTTATTATCAAAAATTGATGTAAGTCTCAGTAGTGAACAATTTTAAAACAGTCTAAATGTGAAAGGCTTCAGCATTCTAATTATTCACAGACAGGCAACTTAATGTATTCCACAACTAAATGACAATATATACATCCAAGTTTAAGTTTATAGTCAAATACAAGGTTACAATTATGTCAAGTCTTAGACGAATTATTTTTATTTTATAGGACTTCTAACCTATGTATCTCATGCTTCTGTTACTAGATAAAATATATTTTGCTAGCTAGAATAGACTTATACTTAGAAAGTTCCATTTAGAGTTACACAATTTAATAAGTTTGATTAAATGAAATAGCAAAATCTGTGATGTTACAAAGTGACAAAATGTAAAACTAAAACTATGGCACAGCTGAAAATCAAGAATGATTTGTTTTGCCCACATTATAATTCCTGTATACCAGAATAATAATGTATGTTATGTCATAATTTTTCATAAATGATTTTTCAAAATTCAACAATTTTAAATAAATGTGTGCACATATATATGTTTTGTATATAGTTCCACAAGTTTCCCAACTGAAATAACTAAAAGAAATAAAAACAGAGAAAAACCTGCCTCTGTGCTGGAAGGAGGGAAAGACGACATGTCGATAAGTGTTTGTCGAATGAGTGAATGAATCATGCAAAGATCTAATATCTTATTAAAATAAGACACAAGATAACCTTCCATAGCTAGGACCCAGAAATAAAGGAACAGAGTTCCTTTCTTTTTTTTTGAGACAGAGTCTCACTCTGTCACCAGGTGCCAGGCTGGAGTGCAGTGGCACAATTTCAGCTCACTGCAACCTCTGCCTCCCTGGTTCAAGCAATTCTCCTGCCTCAGCCTCCCGGGTAGCTGGGACTAAAGGCACATGCCACCACGCACAGCTAATTTTTGTATTTTTAGTAGAGACAGGGTTTCACCATGTTGGCCAGGATGGTCTCGATCTGTTGACCTCGTGATCTGCCCACCCCGGCCTCCCAAAGTGCTGGGATTACAGGCTTGAGCCACCACACCCAGCCCAGAGTTACTTCCATTGTATCTGGAGATTATCCCTAAACTGTTTCTCTCAGCATTTTGAGCCCATGTTGCTAATAGTTGGATATCAAATTTTTCAAACACCAGCAGAGGACAAGGAGGAGCTGACATTCTGCCCCAGTGAAAGTGGACTCTGGTACTTTCATTTAGTCACAGCCTCACTCAGGGAGTCTTGTTTCTTATTCCTCACTAATAGTCCCAGTCACATGAGTACTTGCCATTATTTTCACTCCATCCTACTTCCCTGTAGCTCCTATGGCCTCCCACCCTCTCACGGACATTCATCATATTTTGCTCTTACAACATTCCCTCTCTTGGCCACACTCCAATGTGAACGATTTACTGTAATACATCTTGACCTTCACACCTCATACGAATGAAATGAAACATCCTAGAAGTAATTCCCAAGGAAAACAGTATCTTCATTCATTTCTAATGCCACCAAAGCTATTGGAAGCAATATTATTAATTGCGATTGTCGTTGCAAACAGCTTCCAAGAGGATAGTACACAGCCAAGACTTTTTATTCAAACAGCTGTTTTCATTCATAAAACAATCTACTAAATGATAATGTCATACTTTTTGGCAACATCAGTATTCATGGGTTCCCCTTTTAAGAATATTCTCTTTGGCATGCTTAGTACAGGACAATACTTCTTAAAAAATTTAATGAATATTTTTCTTTTGTATTTTTTAATCAACAGAAACTGCACTGATTTTTATTTGCTTAAACAAAAGTATTTTTTCATATTAAAAATCATTTTACCATAGTGTTAGGAGACACCATAGCGGAGGGACTTGTAGTGAGATAACATTCTGCATATTAATCCTGTGTTTTTCTCTCCTCCACTTCCTGATCTTTTCCCTCATCAGTCAGAGGCAATCACATTGCCTGGGAGAGAATTCAGATTGTTAGAGCAGGAATTTAAGGAGAAAGAAACTATCTTAATATTATTTTTGAAATAGAAACTAGGGTTTTAAGATGCAAAAGAGAAGCTCCAAGGAGAACAGAGCCGAGAGTTTGTAACCTTTTTAAAAGGAAAGAGTCAGCCAAGAGTCAGCTTCACCCCTTGGAAACATCAAGAAGCCCAGCTAACACCTACACACCATCCCTTGCCATTCCTGTGAGCTCACGATCATGACCCTGGCAGAAAAGCTACAAGTTTCTTCTCATGACTTTCCTATTAATGCCTTCCTCACACTGTTGCCTATACATTGACCATTACTCATTCAACAAAAGCAAACTTCTCACCATTCCTTCACCCTCTATCCTGCCCTGAGATGTTGATGGGCTCCCATCTGAATTGCCACAGGTATGTACCCACTGCTGGGGGCATTCAAAAGCAAGTCCCCTCTATCTGTTAAGAAACAATGTGGCTGCCTATAAAATAGAAAAGTCAAAGTCATGGTAGCTTAAGGAAGATAGAAGTTTATTTCTCTATGATGTAATAGATGTCTAAAGGTGAGCAGTCTAGAACTGGAAGAGCAGCATTGAGTTCATAATGACCTCGGCTGCTTCTGTATCCCTGCTGCATTATCCTAACACTGCCTTCCGTTTTCAGGGTCACCTCTTGTCCCAAGATGGTGGGACAAGCTGTCACATTTATATGCTCCAGCTGTCACATTTGCTTTCCTGACAGGAGAAAGGGTGAATGCCCGCATCTCCCAGCTGAGCCAACAACTTTAAGCAAACTTTCTGAAAGTCCCACACAACATTTCTGATTAAATCTCACCATCTAGGACTTGCCCTCATGGCCACACATAAGTGAATAAAAGTCTGAGAAATGTAGTATTTTAGCTGGATGCATCCCCTGCACCTTCCCCACTGACCCCTGCCAAAATAAAAATAATAAATAAAATGAAAGAGAATGCTTATTGGAAATTAACTCACCCTAGCATATGTCTCTCTCCTCAAAAAAAAAAAAAAAAAAATAGAGCTGGGTCTTTGAAAGAGAGTTGGTGTGGAATTGAATTCACAGGTACATATCTGGGGGAGGACTGGATAATGGGGAAAAGGCATCCTTGTTTCATAAGAAATATGTAGATACATAACCAAGTAATTAAGGTTCCATTAAGATTTATAAATTTCAATTAACAAAGCCAAATATTTCAAGTGTGTTAAATATACAATTATCTATGTTATATAGAAAGATAAAGATGTATTTGATTATATAAAATATAAATTATATTTAAAATAAACATAGTAAAATATATGCAAATATATGTATATAAATTTTGTGGGGGGAAAATAGTCTGTGGGAAGATATGGAAACACATTTGTAAGGGAAGGCTGAAATAACACAGATGCCTCCTCTAAGGCTGTGTGGTCATATTCTCTGTGAGTGCCCAACACGAGATTCACCAGAAGCTGGATAATGTCTACAGACACCTTGATTTGCTCCTAAAACAAAAAGAGCCACTTTACCAAAGCCCTTGGGAGAGACGGGTGTCCTAGAGTCTAGAAATACTTAAGCAGCTTAAGCTAGAAAGGAGAGCAAAGAACCTTAAAAGACTTAACCGTATGCTGGTTTCAACCATAAAAGACAACCAGCAGCAACCAACCATGATGGCAATTTATATATCCGGCAAAATAATAGTTAATATTCATAGAGTGTTTACTATTTGCCAGGCCCTGTAATGACCACTTTGCTCTTTAATAGGCACAAGAACTCAACGGGGCTAGAACTGTTATCATCCCTGTTCCACCAGTGAGAAAACTGAGAAACAGAAAAATGAAGTCACCGAAGTCACTTGTAGATGAGGACATTGCACAATGAATCAGTGTCAGAGCCAAGAATAAAAGCAGGGTGAATTGCTCTGCTCTGAACTATACCTTCTTCTCTTCCAGAACTGCAGACATCTGATCAGAATAAAAGATCACACGATATCATAGCATCATCAGGATGGTGCTGAAGATGAACAAGATGAAACGTCTGAAAGTTTTTAAGAAATTCATAGGCTGTATGAATTATGAAGTATGATGTTAGAGATGCCAACCAAATATTGCTTTTCTGAGGGGTGGGCCATTTTTCGATTTCATTTTCAGAAATTTCCAGTTGATACTTTTTATCACCACAAATGATAGCTATAAAGGAAGGCTACTTGAAATGCATGTCAGTCCTTGTCTTTAATAAATTCAGTTTATGATTAAGCCACAAGACAAAACACGTTTATCCCCAGGGGGTCTCTCAACTCAATGCACATTATAGAAGTAGCAGTTTTGTATCCAAACAGGTGAAATGTTTTTACCACTGACCTTCAGATCATCCTTACTTATCTGATTTTCTGAATTTCAGAAAGAAATTCAGCAAGGAAGTGATGTATACTCTATTTACTTATTTATGTATTTCAGAGCTAAATTTTTCAGAAATGCAAACACTATCTTTGTTTGTTTCTTTGTTGAGACAGGGTCTCACCTGTTGTGGACTGGATCGGAGTGCAGTGGTTCAACCACGGCTTACTGAACCCTCAAACTCCCAGGCTCCAGTGATCCTCCCACTTAAGTCTCCCAAGTAGCTGGGACTACAGGCTTGTGCTACCATGCTTAGCTAATTAAAAAAAAAAAATTGTAGACTGGGTCTTACTATATTGCCCAGTCTGGTCTTGAACTTCTGGGCCCAGCCAATCCTCCTGCCTTGCCCTCCCAAATTGCTGGGATTACAGGCAAGAGCCATCATGCCCAGCTGACACTATCTTTAAACCATAAGCTATATATATATTTTAAAAAGAGCAGTAGAAGGTACAGTTTGTTCAAATAAGAACATTTTCCAAAGGTCTGCTTCTTGAAAAACTGAACAGTACAAATGCTGTGAGACTGTAACTTGCACTTTCTAAATTCAGCTTAATCATATCACAGTATCTACTAAATCTATGAGTTTGCTGTTAAATGTTAATTACATTTTAAATTCATAAATGTATAAATTAACCTTGTTAAAATTACTTTCAAAACCCCATTGTTCAATAATTCATTCAATAATTTACTTTTGTTACAAAAGTTTAAAAATTCAAATCAGATCACTGAAGGTGATCCTTCCAATTTCCCAGTTATTAAAATTTCTGACTTCAAATTAACAAAATACAGTGAGTACCAACCAACACACTGGTGAATAAGATAGCTCTGTTTTTTGCAGCTTACATTCTATTGGGTGAAACAGACAATAAAAATAATAAATCATAATAAAAAGCAACAAGTGAAAAAAATAGAGCAGAAATAGGGGATAGCTAGGGACTACTATGTGATTTAGCTGGGAGGGTCACAATTTTAAATTGAGCAGAAAGCACACCCATTCCCCCTATTCTAAGGCAGAGGAGTCCATTAAACTTCAGTTTTTACAAAATTAAACTATGATTTATGACTCCTAAGTATTAATATTTCTTCCTTTTTTTTTTTTAAGACAGATTCTTGCTCTGTCACCAGGCGCCAGGCTGGAGCACAGTGGCGCGATCTCGGCTCACTGTAACCTCCACCTCCCGGATTCAAGCAATTCTCCTGTCTCAGCCTCCCGAGTAGCTGGGACTATAGGCGCATGCCACCACGCCCAACTAATTTTTGTATTTTTTAGTAGAGACAGGGTTTCACCATGTTGGCCAGGATGGTCTCGATCTCTTGACCTCGTGATCCGCCCGCCCCGGTCTCCCAAAGTGCTGGGATTACAGGCGTGAGCCACCGCGCCCGGCCAAGTATCAATATTTCTATTTGATATGTTAAAATAATTAGGTAACAAATTATTCTCATGGAGAATTTCTGGTTTTCAGTTTTCTAAATTCTCCTAAAGAAGTTGCAGGAGAAACTTCCCCTGACCAAGTTAAGAAGGAAGAGTCGTATTTAATCAAAATATCTATCTATTGCTATGCTAATAAGTTTATTAACCAAGAATGAATTTATATTAATTATATGGAGAATCGCTGGAACCCAGGAGGCAGAGGTTGCAGTGAGTCAAGATTGTGCCACTGCACTCCAGCCTGGGCAATAGAGCAAGACTCTGTCTCAAAAAAAAGAAAGAAAAAAATATATATATATAATATATATTAATTACATAATTTTCTATCTATCTATACACTTTTTTTCTATATATAGAAACCCTTCTTCAGCATCTATGAGGATGCTAAGATTTTATTTATTTATTTAGAGAAGGAGTCTCACTTTGTTGCCCAGGCTGGAGTGCAGTGGCGTGATATCGGCTCACTGCCACCTCTGCCTCCCAGGTCCAAGCAATTCTTCTGCCTCAGCCTCCAGGTAGTTGGGATTACAGGCATGAGCCACCATATCCAGCTATTTTTTTCTTCTTTTTTTGGTATTTTTAATAGAGACAGGGTTTCCCCATATTGGTCAGGCAGTTCTCAAATTCTTGACCTCAGGCGATCCGCCACCTCGGCCTCCAAAAGTGCTAGGAATACAGGCGTGAGCCACCGGGCCCGGCTGAAGATGCTCATATTTTCTACCTTATCTAAATCAATATAGCTAATTAACTTATTTCTTAATTGTAAATCATCCTTGTATTCTTAAAATAAACTCCACTTGTATATGTGGCTTGATTCTTCTATTAAACTTTACTAATAACTTTTGCATCCGTGAGATGAAACGACGATTTATTTGTTCTTTATTAGATTTGGGTCTTTGTTATATTAACATTTAAAAACACAAAAGATTTCCTTCTTTATCTAGGTCCTGGAAAAATTTCAAGTCACTGGAATTATTTCAGGATTCTATTCTGAAACTCTTTGGGTTTGGTGATGTATGTGTTAGTGGTGGTAGGGTTGGTTGTCTTTGACAACTTCATTTTATGGCAATTAATCTGTTTATGTTTTCTGTATTTTTTTGAAATAGCCATAGGCTATTATTTCTTTATAACTAATCATTTTGTTTGGCTTTTAAAATCTAATGGCATGCAATTGGACACAGCTCTTTTAATTATTATTTACTTCCTTCCTTTGTTTCTATTATACTTTTGTTTAATTGGTTTATCTAGTTTTACCTATTTTTGTACCAAAAAATCAGTTTTTAGGTTTATTTACTATTTTTGCTTATTTCACTAACTCCTTACTAATTCCTTTATTCAAAAGAAAAATGTTTAACATATTTTCATTTTTTTTTTTTTGTTTTTCTGTTTTTTGCAGTTGGTTGAGAAAATCTAAAGTGAGGAAACAGAAATCAAGAGTTTGATTATAAAAGTGAGTAAAGAAATGGGTGTGTTCCTAGAAGGAAACATTGGTGTTTTTTTTTTGAAGAGGCAGTATTACAACCTATTCATATGTTGATGACACTCATTTAGGAGAGAGGGAAGGAATTCATGGTAGAGAGAGAAAGGGTTTAATCATGGGAGCAAGGTCCTTGAGTGGGCAAGAGTATATGACAACAAACTGCATAGAGGGAACTGTTCTGAGGCAGATTGCTCATCCTTTGTAACACCAGGGAAAAGGCATTATGAAAATGTGTATTTGGTCATCATTGATGGCCCACTTGAGATACGTGGTTACAGACCCAAGAATGCGTCCAGTAGGTGGAGTTGCTTTTCTTTGTTAACATTTTATCGCTTGACTACACTCAAGCTATAATGGAATGGGCAGTGGAAGAGATTTGGGCTTAACAGTGGTTACGGGGTCTGTCAAGTAGGTAAAAGAGCACATGCATGAAATTCTGCATTTTTCATAGGGTTCATGAACACATTTTGTAGATGAAATTAACGCATCTAGGGCATTAAGAGCAGCGTGGAGCAGGGAAACATTTTTTAAATGCTTTTCAGAATTTGATACATATACCTAACTTCAATACAACAGTTGAAGCTTTGCTAGACAGTTTGCAGGGGCTGTCTCATCTCCTTGTACTATTAATTTCCTCTTGGCCTTTGGGGATGGAACATCATCCACCTCTGATTTTTCTTGTTGGAAGGTATATTAGAATCTCTCAGGAATGCAACTGTAGTGTTCTTTTTTCTTTAAGTTTACAAAATACATGCTTATAGAAAATTAAAACAGTATAGAAATATGTAAAACCAACCATGAATGTTCTTTCATAATTACGCTTCCTAACAGAGCCACTGTTAGTAATGTAGTGTTACTTATTGTATTTTAGGGTATCAAGTTGTTCACAAAAATGCTTGCACAACTTTTTTTTTTTAACCAAAGAGTAAAGTTTGGAAATCTTGCCCTAAAAATCCAGACATCCCTCACTCTCTTAATGAATACTTAGAAACAAATTACATCAAGGTACCATCTATTAAACCAGCCACTTATTGGCAGGCCATTTGGGCTAGTTTTAAGTATGAAAGAACAAAGGTGCAATGAATTTGCTTGTGTACACTTGTCAGATTATTCTTATTAGGCAGTTTCCTAGAAATGAACTTAGTAGGCCAAAAGGTTCAGTTTCAATAAATCCTGAAAAACTACACTCCTAAAGGCTGTGACAATTATACTCCCACCCATAGCATGCAAGATGGGTAATGTAATTGGAAATGCTCGTTCAAACTCATGGTGTAACTTTTTAATTTGGAAAATTAAAAAAATTGTTCTTATAATTGTTTTCTAATTATAGAAGGTGAAGTCTGAAAAATGTTCACTAAAGGGGAATCAGGATCCCAGGGCAGGATCGATAAAACTTGTATTTACCAAAAAGAGGAATCAGTACTAGAAACTTTAAAACTTCTTTATAAAATCTTCACAAGATTGTAGCTCTTGCTATAGTTTTAAATAGCTGCACTGGTATCTCCAGAGTTATTTTCCCCAAGTTTCAATACCAGTACTGGTATCCTACTATTTGTGGAATAAAATCCATACTGTATGAGCTTCCCCCACTACAAACCAGCTTTACTCTCCATTATTCAACAGTAGCGAATTGTTTGTCCCAGAACACACTGCACACTTTCTTTGTGCCTGGTTTCATCACTTTACGACTCATCTTAGAATACTCTTTTCCTTCTTTGTCCCCTTCACTTCAAGGTCATCTCCAATGCCACTTACTCTATGAAGTCTTCCACAATCCTTCCTGAGAAAAATGGTCTTATCCCTTGTGTTCCCCCAGCATTTCACCTGCACCTCCATTACAGAATATCTATAAGCTACCAAACTGAAAGTCTTCGAGGACAGACACATCTTACTTGTCTATTTTCTGAACAATATCTAGTGCAGAACTTCGTAGTACACTCAAAAACTGTTTTTGGAATAAACGTACATAAGACTTCAAATATTTTAATCTCAAATTATTAGTCACAGATATTAGTTTTTAAAGGATTAAAAAAAAAAACAACTGCCCCCCCATGTCCTGTTATAATAATCGGTTTCATACATTTTTTTAAAAAGGGGGTTTTCTAATAAGACTGTCAAAATATTATATCTAGAATAGTTATGTTCAATAAACCTGCATTTGCTTGATATCTGCATCTTCCTAGTATCACAAATTGTTTTAGAAATAAAAACACAGGGGTAGGGGACAGGGGACAGTTTATTGTAAAATATGAAGCAGCAATGATTGAAGCAAGTGAATTTCTGCTTTGTATTCCCAGCCAGAGCACAAAATGACTGGATATCCTCATCAACGCCATGTTTAAAAAAAAAAAAAGAAAGAAAAGAAAATTCCACATTCATTAAAATCTCTTTCTCTTGATAATTTCTGGTTTCCAGCTGACTGGATGAGTTTCTTCTGTCTAAAAATAGAAAAGTAAGTTAAAATAAAGTATTATTAGTTTGCTTCATGTTTAATAGGCTTCCTTTCTAACAAAAATAAGGTATCTAACATTCACTGGCATTACATACTTAGCAGTTTTTTGACAATTTTAGGAAAAGTTGATAAACTTCTGGCATTATCCAAGTCTAGTAACAGATGATGGATTCATTATGTTTAGTTTGTAGTTTTTCATCTAAAATAACATTTCTATTTGGATATTCTACCACCAAAGCTTATGATTCTCAAATTAATTTGCATAGCAATCTATTTATTTGCTGTTATTCTTGGTGCAACATTTCCCAGCAACTACAACAAAGAAAGCTGGGATAAAATTAAAGCCATCCATAGATTCACTGGCATCAGTGAAACAATATAGAAATTGATAAATAAAGACTATTCAAGAAGACAAATATCTTAAATACTATAAAGATTATTTTTCCTTCCGATAATTAAATGAGAATGCGCTGCCAAATTAGTACAGCTGTTTTACTTAATGAATGTGAAGCAGAGAACTTACGGCTGTGTCATCCTCTCTGTATACTTTAATGGTTTTATCAGCTTCAGCTGTTAGCAATCGACTTTCAGACTGATCAAAAGCACAAGCAAATATTCCTGATTCACTGTCCAAAGACCCAGGCTGCACAGCTGCATGAACTCTCTGAAAATTGTAGCCAGTTCTCCAGTCCCAAAGATGCATGGTGCCATTGTCAGCTTGAAGGGAAAAAAATCTAGTTACACCTGGTATCCCTTCAGCAGTACAGCCTGACAAACATTTATTAAGCAACATTAGCCCAAGCACCAAGGCAATACCACAGTTATAAAAATACATACGACACAGGCACTCAACCCTCTCTTAATATTAGTTTGTCTACTTTTATTTGTGCTGGGTTCAGAATTTATAGATCTCATAGATCTTAAAAAGCACCACAAAGTCTGACATCCGATTCCAGAATACCAGAAAAAATTTTAGGCAGTTCCCAGTATAAATCCCCGAGATTGATTAGGTGGGAACTCAAAGAGAACTGAACTATGAAATATTCTACATGTATTATGAATATGCAATGGACACACATAGTAACATACACATATACCCTAATGAAGCAAGTGCTGCTGTAATACTTAAGTGTGACAGCTCAGAAGCATTATAAATGTTTACTCATCATTAAAAGAAAAAAATAAGAGATCAAACATATTTATAAAAATCTTATTTTACCTCCAGATACAAGTACTCCATCAGAATTTACTGTCAACGTGTTAATAATAGCATTATGACCGGAAAGATTTTGAATGAAACTTCCATCAGGGAATTTCCACTGCTTTATGTTATCTGGAGAACCAGATGCAAATGTGTAACTGAAATAATATTAAAAAGAATTAATGACAAAGTAAACCAAGTTAAATAAAGTGGGGGTAACAGAACACAGGATACTATGTATGACATACTCTATGATATGTAAAAAGCATGAGATAAAAACAGTGGAAGGAAATTTCATTTGAATGCATTTCAAATGTCCATGATTGAAATATGACAAAGAAACACTGTAATATAGCTTATTATAGTTACATTTTGCATGTGCACTCAATTATTTACATATTCAGCAAAATACTGTCATATCAAAATGTAAAAATATTAAGACATTCACTCAAAGTTAAATCAGATTTTCAAATTTTTAACAGTATATTTTAAGTCCTAGATGAATGTTTTATTCTCCTTTCATCCTTAATGCTCTGCAGTAAGCTAGAAATAAACGTGCAAATGCCCTATTTCACCTGAAGGGCAATGCGATATGCAACTCTTATGGAGGGAGGAAGAGCAAGATAGGAACAGAAGGAAAGGAATAGAGGACAAGAGGAGGAGAGAAAGGGAGTGAGGAGAGGAGAAATGGGAGTGAGAAAGACAAGCAAAGGAAGGAAGAAGAGAGGAGAAAAGGGTATGGAGAGTGGAAAACAGAGAGAAGAAGCGGAAGAGAGAAAGGATATGCATATATCCAGGAAAGTGTCTGTCAGGGTGATCTGATACAACAAGCAATAGTTGTGATATTATGCTCTACCTCCTGACTATACTGTTCAGATTTCTTATTTCTCTTTCTACATATATTAACTTCCTCCTTAAGAATTAAACTATTCAATGAATGTCTCAGTGTCCAATATCATTTATGTCCAAAACATTAAGCCCAGTCACTTATATCTTTTATTTTGACAAGCAGCATTTAATCATGATTTATTTATATTGTCTCATTTGATATTATTTGTTACCAAGTAGAAGACTTTCCTCATGTTTTATAGGGCATAAAGCAAAATAATGCATAAGGAAAATAAAAGAAACACATGTTCCTATGTGGCACAGGCCTAGAAATGACAGCAGCTAAATGACTGCCAAAAGCCGTGCTGACACAAGCATTTCGACATTATACTAAGAACTGAAGAAAAAAGACAAGCTAATCAGGAAAATACACTTACTGTCTTGGATGTAAAACCACAGCCCTAACTGATTTTTTGTGATTTGTTAATGTCACTCTTGTTTTTCCAGCCACCAGATCCCATAATCGAATTGTAGTATCATGGCTTCCTGTAATGGAAATACATATATCCCTCAAAACATAGACCAGAAAAAAGAATGCAAAAGTTAAATAATATACAAAGCATTCTTCCAAAACACAGACATTCTAAATGAAAGTCTTATCACTTGGTAATTAGTCTTGGCTAATTTCTTCATAGTTCCAATTTTTTAGGTTGATTTTAATTCTTGAAAAAAATTACAATACAACAATTGATTCACTGTCCAATTGAACAGCTAGAACAAATGCAAATAACAAATAAAACAAATATATGATTTTATATCCTCATGAAAGGGAAAAACTCCAGTGATTTTTTAAGTTAATAAAATATATCATGCACAATCCATGATGGCCGATTAGCAGCAGCTCAGGATTGTAGCTCCCAGTGAAAGCGCAGAGAGTGAGTGGACGCCGCAGTTTCAGATGAATTTTTGTTGCCCACAGAGCGGGAGATTCCCAGCAGAGGAGCCACAAGGGTCGCCAGCGCGACTTTTCTGGCCGGCGCGACTGTTTTGCCGGCACCCCGGCGCGGCGCTTCTCAGTGCAGAGTATACGGGACGGGGTGCCCTTTGAGTAGGGCTCAGCTGGTCCCATCCCCATAAGGAGAACAGCAATTGGAAACGCTGAGGACTGAGAGTTTCACAGCAAGCACAGCCGAACCGGGAAGGTCCAGCTCTGTGGGGAAGGGGTGTCTGCCAAAAGAAAACTAAGAAACAGAAAAAACTTCATCACCGGGCAGAGAGAGATCCAAGATGGCCGATCAGCAACAGCTCAGGATTGTAGCTCCCAGTGAAAGCACAGAGAGCGAGTGGACGCCACAATTTCAGACGAATTTCTGTGGCCCACAAACTGGGAGCTACCCAGCGGAGGAGCCACACGAGTCACCAGCGCGACTCTTTTGGCCGGCATGGCTGTTTTGCCGGCACCCCGGCACGGCGTGGCGCTTCTCAGTGCGGAGTATACGGGACTGGGTGCCCTTTGAGTCAGGCTCAGCTGGTCCCATCCCCACAAGAACAGCAACTGCAAGCGCTGAGGAATGAGAGTTTCACAGTAAGCACAGCTGAACCTGGGAAGGCACAGCTCTGTGGGGAAAGGGCATCCGCCGAAGGAAAACTAAGAAACAGAAAAAACTTCATCACCAACAAGCCGGACGTCCACTCAGACCCAATCTGAAAGTCGGCAATTACAAAGATGACAGGTGGATAAATTCATAAAAATGGGAAGAAACCAGGGCAAAAAGGCTGAGAACACCCGAAATCAGAATGCCTCTCCTCCTACAGGGGATTGCAGCTCCTCATCAGCAAGAGAACAAGGCCTGACAGAGAATGAGTGTGACGAACTGACAGAATCAGGCTTCAGAAGGTGGATAATAAGAAACTTCTGTGAGCT
>CAUYLG010006517.1:0-145538 GCA_963573385.1 Cacajao melanocephalus | reverse complement strand
ATTTTTTCCCATTCTGTTGGTTGCCGATTCACTCTAATGACTGTTTCTTTTGCCATGCAGAAGCTGTGGAGTTTGATTAGGTCCCATTTGTCTATTTTGGCCCTTGTTGCCAATGCTTTTGGTGTTTTGGTCATGAAGTCCTTGCATATGCCTATGTCCTGAATGGTTTTGCCTAGATTTTCTTCCAGGGTTTTTATGGTGTTAGGTCTTATGTTGGTCTTTAATCCATCTGGAGTTAATTTTAGTGTAAGGTGTTAGGAAGGGGTCCAGTTTCTGCTTTCTGCACATGGCTAGCCAGTTTTCCCAACACCATTTATTAAACAGGGAATCCTTTCCCCATTGCTTGTTTTTGTCAGGTTACTTGGCCAATTTAAGGAGCCATCAAAATCCTAACAACAACAACAACAAAAAAAAAAACCAAAATGTTATTGAAGCTGACCTAATTGATAGTATTTTATGGCTGTCCTTGGTGGTCAGAGCCCTTTATCCAAGCACCTTTCAAGAGTTTTCAAGCCATTAGGATCAAGCCTAGAGTATAAGTGACAATTGTTTAATCATCAAACATTACCTGAACAACCCCATGCTAATGTAGGCATATTCTAGGGGACTGGTAGAAATCATTGTAGCTCAGGTGGATTTTCTGAAAAAGGTTTCTTAAAAGGAGATAGACCCAGCTGAATTATAATGGGGAGCAGGGGTGGCATGAGCTATAGGATGGAGTTATGAAAAAATCTGAAGCCTGGAGGACAAAAGTGCTAGTCTCGTCTTCTTGGACAGTGATCTTGGGCATTTGAACTACATTTTCTGAGCCTCTGTTTCCCTATTGTTCAGCTTTGGCACTATCGTGACACTTTCTAAGTTTACCTCCATGAGCCTCTTCACATTTTGGCCTGCCTTCACTTGCAGCTATTTCATGAATGAATGTTTCTCACTTTTGATACAAACATCTAAACTTTCGAAATAGATCAACTAAATAGTTTACTACATTTAAAAAACGTATTTGCTTAAAAAAATTCTTCAGAAGGTCTGATTTGTCTCCTGTGGGATAATTGGCAAAGTATGGGAAGATATTTTTTGGTTGTTGCAAGTCAGGGATGCTGTAAAGGGCAGAATGATGTCAAATAATGTGAACACACAGAACAGCTTCCCACAGCAAATAACTGTCCATCAATAGCCAAAGTTGAGAAATGAATTAAAAGGATAATTTTCTATAGACAAAGGACAGGTATATGCAATGCTCGTGCCTGCTAAAAATAAACATTGATTTAAAATAGAATGAGATAGCATCAAATTAGCACACTTTTAAAAAGCTATTAAGATAACAATTCTAGCAGAATTGATATTCATTGGCTCAGCTGCTTTTCCTAACAGCACTTTACCCTATTTATCAAACTCTTATAATAATTATTCCTGTTGATTCAGTTGGCAATTTAAATCTAGGACTATATGTTCTAGAATTAATGTTAAATGTGGGGGAAAAGGGCCCACCAAAAAGATTTATCAGAGCTTTACTAGTAACAGTAAAAACTGAAGACACTTTAAGGGGAATGGTTAAACACATCTCATTAAAAAAATGTTATGTAGCTATTCTCATACATGATGTTTGTTAGAACTTTGTAGTAATGTGAAAAATTATTAGTGATAATGTATAAAGAAAAGAAGATAAAATAAATAAAAAACAAAGCAAAATAAATTATAAATAATAAAAAAAATTTATAAAAAAAAAGCAAAATAAATTAATGCCTGAAAAGATTGAAAGAAATGTGAAACACATCCATATAAATCAATTTATAAACATTTGATTGACATTTCAAGCACACTGCATAACTCACATAGGTACATACATGAACACATCTCCGCGATTGTATTTTATGGCATATGCCATCTGATATTTCTTTCACATATGTTAGGTTTTCCTGATTTAAAAATCCAGGAAGACAGGAGTTTACATTTTATTTTCTTTATCATATTAAGGATGTAATTATATGTTATACGAGACTATTAAACAATCCGGGATTCTCTCATGCATTGTTGATGGGGCTGTAAATTGATACAGCCTCTCAGGAAGTTACCTTATTGATGCGCATGTGCTTTAACACAGCAATCCCACATTATTCTAGAGACACAGTTACAGACCTCAGCAAAGCAGAATGTACAAAGCTGTTTATTATATCATGGTTTGAATAAGCAAACTTTGGAACAAGTTAAGTCCCCAACAACAAAGGAATAATAAAAATAAATTATCCTACTGTACATTCACTAAACTTTTTATAAGCAGAATATATTCACATATTAACTTTTGTTATCAAAGTAATAAGGGCTTTTCAAAAAGCCATTGGCAGAGATGAGTAGTATGCACTATCAGCTTTAGCAGACTTGTGATGCTCAAGCTAGTTCAAATATCTGCTGAAACCCTAGGGTTTTTGAAACCTAAATTTCTTCTGTTCTTATCTATGTATTTATTTTACATAATAAAAACTAATAAATATTAAAACACATTTGGACACAGAAGAAAGAGGCATATCCTAGCTAGGTTAGTGGCAAAATGCCACTTAAGCTTATCCAAAAAATAATGGAATTAAATTTCATTTAATTGCAACCAATTATTATATACCCTGGCCTAGATGAGCTTCCCTATTGCTGGGAACTTGTGTTTCTCAAGACAACCTGGGTCACCTCTGGACAATTTCAATTACGAATGTTTCTTTTTCACAGTAATTCCAACTTTTCCATATTGATTTTCCTCACCTCTATTTCAACAGTTTATTTCTTGCAAACAGTTTTCAAGTTGTAAGCCAGATTCCCTGCTTATCTTCTTCCATTGAAAGAAGAAAAAATATAGCATCAGGTCAGGTGGTCTGAGGTGAAAATTTGGCAGGGCATCAGCATACCTTTCTTGCCCTGCACGCACTTAAAAATAAATACGTATCTAGCCCCCAAGCCCTCCCACTCCACCATTCTTAACCTGTAGTTCTCAATCAGTCTCCTCTTTTCATCACTCCTGATATCCTGATATCCCTACCCCAGGTTCTTTTCAACTATCCATTTCTTATCTCGTATCAGCTTCTTATGGAACATTCAAACACATCAGAACCCCCAACCCACCCTCCTATTCAGCAGGAAAAGCTTAACTCTTACATTCCTGGAAGGTAGAACCCATCTGACTTGAGCATCATCAACTTTCTTCCTCATGACAAGAAACACCTCAGAATTTCTCTTTTGCTCTCCAAGGTAAGACCTCCCCTATGTGATCTTAATGCCAGTTTCCTTTGCTGCATTCAGTACAGCATTCCTCCACAGTATTCTTGATCCTACTTGCTTTTGCCTGGCTCCATCATTTGAGATAATGACTGCATCTCTGCAAACCTTCCCTCTTTCTTACATTATTTGCTCTGACCTCTTACAATTAATACATTCAGCAGCCTATTCTTAAAATGAGAAAAGCCATGAAACAAAAGCTTCCTTAAATTTTCTTTACCTAAAGCTGTTGTCTTCTTTTGCTCTTTCCTTAGTCATCAACACTTATTTCACCAATATTTTAAGAGCCTGTGTGCACATAATACTCTTCTATGTAGCTACAGTGGAGCAAGACATATAAAAATACATAAGAAATAATCTCTGATTTAAAGGTTTAACCTATTTTTAGAAACCAGAAACTTCCTGGAAAAAAAAAAAAAACTGCCTCCACTTGCTGTCTGCACTTTCTCACCTTCTCTTCAATCAAATCCATCATATCCTCAATCAAATTTCCACTTCCAACACCATCAAGGATATATTGATTCTAAAACCCAAGACCTCTTCTCAGTTCTCATCCGTTTGACCTTTCTTCCTTTAGAGATTGCCAACGATTGAAAAAGTGTTTTCATAGGTATGATCGAAATTAATCCTCACAATAGCCCTGTAGAAGAGATGTTCCACCACAACCCTAATTCCCCAACTTCATTTATCAGATGAGGCTCAGAGAGAGTCTCAATTTGCCCAAGGTCACCCAGCAAGTGCATAACAGAGCCTGGACTTGTTCCCATACTTCAGACTCCAAAGCCACGACACTTCTTACTATACCCCAGGTGCCTTCCATGGCTGATCAAACGAATGACTGCATGCATCTATATCCATCATGCATGCATACAGAATGCAGAATCTTTGAAAACATTATTCTTTCTATGACCTAATCTGACAGAACTTCATGCAACCCTAGGTATGGCATTACTATCTAGTAAATGTTGCTGTTGAGGTTGCAACACGTAATACGTGACTGATGTTAGGCACCTGAATGGTGCTGATGGAATCTTGTTGTGCTGAAATCCTGTCCTCAGGATTCCTGTATGAATATACCTTACATGTAAACCAGCTTTATAATTAGATCTTTTGGTGCCTGAGTAACAAACTCATTTTATTGTATTTCACTATTAGAGGGTAATGTTTCAGTGACGTACTAGTTTACAAATAATTACCTTCATTCAAATATTTTTGAGTAACCAAAGAAATTGGAGAGCCTTAAATGCCCGGACTAAATTCACTGCTCAACTTATATAACCTTTAATTGATGGATCAATTCCCATCATGTTATAGTCTCACCTTTTTGAAACTCTTATGACTTGTATCTTCTAAATGTCTAAATCAGTGATGTTTCTTCCTTTCTTGTAAAAATCATGAACTCAGGTTATCTGAAATTGCTGCCTTGTCTAATTTACTTGCAGGTAACCTTTTTTTAAAAACTGTCTACATCTGTTGTTTCAGGAAAATTGTTGTCTTTAAAAGGTAGCTCTCCACCTGCTTTTGCTAAAAAGGCATATGCACATCTGGGTTTTTATCTTCAAACAATCTCTTGCTTATAACCCTAATTAGTCCAGTCATTTACTTTCATTTGTTGCCAGCCTATTTGAACATTTTACTGCCATTTGAAATGTTTTCTGAAACTTGCTGCTTATTGTCTTTCTCTACTCTAATATGTAATTTTTCCTTAATTTGGCTTATTTACGTAGCTTTCTTCCTACTTCACAATTTCTTCGTAAATAGATATATTTAAATTTCTTCCATATGTCTACATAACTTGTCTGAGATCTCTGTTAGGTATTTATTTGTGTGAACTGCTGCCTTTTTCTTTCTTTTTACTTCCTTGGATAAATTCACCTTCATTTTGTTCTACTTTTAAAGAGCATATGATTAGACTCAGTAAAATCTTTACATTTGCAATCAGTTAGTCCATAAAATAAACTTTCACTTACTAGATTCCCAACACGTGCACGACATTGTGCTAAGCTATGGGATAAAAAATCCAGGCAGAAGGAAAACCATGAAAACAGAATGTAACACAAGAGTTCTTATATTTAGGAAAAATTGAAATGTAACAGAGTATACAGGATGTCTAAAAAAATCAATTCAAGAAGAATATGTAAAGCCAGGCATGGTGGCAAATGCTTGTAGTCCCAGCTACTCAGGAGGCTGAGGCAGGAGAATGGCTTGAGCCCAGGAGTTCAAGACCAGTCTGTACAAAGAGAAGGAGGAGGAGGAGAACATAGTAGGAGAAGAGGAGAACATAGAAGGAGAAGAGGAGAACATAGTAACCAAATTTAAATTGATTATGAACGCTGAAGGAATAAGCAGTGATGAGTTGAATTCATCAAGGACAGTTCTTGGGAATGATAAGAGAAGTATATGGAATGTCAGTGGTCCAGCTGATGGTGGCAGAAATATTCTAACTAAAGGAAATGGCACAGATGTAGCAGTAAGCAACTTGTTCAGACAACATCCAGTTTGTTGCTGGCTGGATAAGGGAATCAGAGTCAAAAATAAAAGAGCAGGGGAAAGTAGGTGAGAATAGAAGAAAAAACAGGTATTTATCATTTCTAATTTGTGGCAATTCTTTACATAGTTCAGTTCTGATTCTTGTCAGTTAGGTGTGCTGCAAACATTTTCCCCAAGTTTCTGGCTTGTCTTTTTGTTCTTTAACAGGACTTGATGAGCACAAGTTTTTAATTTTAGAGTAGTCAAATTTATTAATCTCAAAATTAGTACTTTTGTATTATGTTTAAGAAATCCTTCTGTACCTAAGGTTAGAAAGCTATTCACCTGTAGTCTTCTGAACATTTTAAGTTTATCTTTTGACATTTAAGTTCTTAATCCATCTGTAGTCAATGTTGGTGATCCACAGTTTTTCCTGGCTCAGCTTACTCAATGGTCTCTCCTTTCCTTAGTGATCTACAATATCCCCTCTGACATAAAGAAAAAGGTGTACAAATTTACCTCAGGTCGTCTGTTCTGTTCCACTGGTCAATTTATAAAGTAATTTCCCTGACCATTGACACTATTAAGTACCACCCTAATTATAATAGCTTTATAATATATTGTTATGTTTGGTACAATGTTAAATCTATAGATCAATTTGGATATGATAGGTAGTTAGGTAGATAGATGGATGAGTTTTGAATGAATGTATGATGATAGTATTCATAAACCCATGATTATAATTAATCTAATTCTATATACTTGAAGTGCAAAGATTACAGTGGATGGGAGTAAAGAGGATTTACTGAGTGTATCTTTGGTAAGGTAAGTATTTTTTTAAAAGCCAGGTCATATTTTAGATTATATAATGACATTGAGGGAAACAAAGTAAACACAAGAAATCTGCACCAGCCAAATCAAAATTAGACACATCGAAATTCATTTGAATAAACTGTAATTCTGAGAAAAACCTATTACCTGTCTTGTAGCCCACATTACTTGAGAGCATGGACTATGTATACCCAGTTTCTAAAGCAATATCTGGCAAATAGTAACCACTAAATAAATATTTGAGGCACAAATGAATAAAGAAATGAACAACAAAATAGTAGAAAGTATTGTGGACAGAGCATATATTCTTGGCCAGGCATGGTGGAAAGTATTGTGGTAGATGTATCACCACGTGGTAGATGTATCACCATGGTAGAAAGTATCGTGGACAGAGTAAAAATTCTTGGCCAGGCATGGTGGCTCATGCCTGTAATCCCAGCACTTTGGGAGGCTAAGGCGGGTGGATCAACTGAGGTCAGGAGTTCGAGATCAGCCTGGCCAGCATGGTGAAACCCTGTCTCTATTAAAAATACAAAAACTAGCCGGGCATGTTGGTGCACTCCTATAATCCTAGGGAGGCTGAGGCAGGAGAATTGCTTGAACCTGGGAGGTGGAGGTTGCAGTGAGCCGAGATTGCAGCACTGCACTCCAGCCTGGGTGACAGAGTGAGACTCCATCTCAAAAAAAAAGAAAAAAATAGTATTTAGTTAAGAAAAAAAAGTCTGCATTTATAAGTCCTTGCAGTTAATCAAATTATACTTCTTCTGCATTGCCATGCAATTGCATTAATGGTCAGTGGCATTTATCAGCAGTCCACTGGAAGGGACACACTGTGCTAGATCCTGGGAGAAGCTATGAAAGAAGATACATGAGTCAAACAGGAATGGCTGCTGTTGTTCTAATTTTCACTCAAGCTGAGAATACAGAATGAACAAAGGAGAAAATGTCAGAACACTTAGAGTAATAAGTGTAAATTAAGCCAGCACAACCTGCACATATGGGTACTGAGAGAATGTGGGCAAGGCACCAGGTGCCCCTTTGGAAGATGAGGGGCAATAGAGCTCCTGTGAGAGCTTTCTCATGCTGGTGAAGGAGTCGTCGTGGCTTCTAATTTTCTTTTTCAAACTGTGGTCACAGCCCATTGGAGAGTCATGATTAATACTGATTTAAATAGATAATATCATATTATCTGCATGCATCTATAGAGATAAATTATATGTGTATTTAATTTTATAGACATATATATTAGAGACTTAATTATTATCTATTGTTATAGAAATCGAAGATCATTTCACAGAGTAGAAAATAAAGTGCCTGCATGGCATATACTAAAAATAAGAAATAAGTGCCCGTTTATTAAACTTTAATTGTGGTTACTTTTATGGTTTCATATTTGTAGGTGTGTGCTGCGCTGTAATAGAAACTGTATTTCTTACTGTCAATTGGTCCCACACGTTTGAAAACCACAGTAAACTGAGAAACAAAAGGGTCTGCATGGCCAGCCCAAGAGGAGGCCAGAACAAGAAGCTCCCCTCCTTTCAGTCCTGTACACATACAGTGATAACGCCTCAAGGCCAGCCCATAGTCACTCTCTGATAGGCTTATATTTTGTTGCCTTGTCATTTCAGATTTGCAGTCAGCCAACAATCTTTATTTAAAACAACTTCCCCCATTTCTTATAGCTACTTGCAAAGCTGGGAGTTTCTGCTTGTGGCTCCCCAAATATTTATAGCTCCTCCATCAGTTTAGAAGTTGTTGTTCCATCTTTTTAAGTCTGTATTCTGCCTACTTAAGTTAGAGCAACCCTCTTCAGCAACAATGTAGGGATCCTGTTATCCCTGCCTGTTCTGTCATTTTGTCTAGCAGAGCAGTGTCATGATGAGCCCTACAGGCACCAGTGTATCTCATCCTGTCATTTCCAGGAAGTGTATTATTTTAACTATATTATGTAGAAGGAGCTTATATTCATTAAATGTAGTGCATAAGCAATTCTGCTATCCTTTAAAAGTAAATCTGTAATTATTCTGTAACAACTGTCTTGCATCATTTCTTTTCTAGATAAGCTTTGTAAGTTTTCAAAATTGAGAAAACATTTGAACTAATAAAGTTGAAATTGTCAGCATTTTTACTCCAGTGCTTATTTGTCAAAAGTTATTCAAACAATGAAAAACAAATCTTTGCAGAAACAGGAGAAATGGATTCTATGTATGAAGCCCAGTTGTGTTGGATTTTGGTTTCAGTATCTTTTTAAAATTATTATTGCGAGCAAAACAAGACAATTCAAGAACCTACATAAAGTCAGTTTTACAGATCAATCCTGAATATTTCAAATGAGCACATAGTTAGTGAGTATCTGCCAAATGAGGCACAACCTTCAAGACAAAAAGTTGGAACACAGGGCCAACGAAAAGCAGGAAGCCAATAGGTTAGAGGCCTAGTGCCTGATAGTTACATTGCTGGATATCTCTAACTTCAATGAGAACTTTCTGTACCACCAGAATTCATGTGTGCCCATGGGAGCAGGAAATTGCTCCCGTAGGTGGGAAGCAGAACATGAATCTCTAATTATGTCTATTGTCTGTTACAGGGGAGAATGGCAGAAGCAAACAGTACATGGGATAATGGCTCTTAAGAAAAGCCAATATACTTGAGTAATTAGAAGGTGCTTTGCAATTTTATTATTTATTTTTCATAGAAAGAGAGGTAGAAAATAAGGAGACCCCAAAAATAACATTAAATTTATTCTGGACAAATAAGCCAAATGCATTGTATTATACTGAAAGGTAAAGTTTTGAGGTCATTAAAAAATAGGCATCTTCCTAAGCATATATTCTATTAATAAAAGATCAAGCCTTTTCTTTCCTTTTCTAAGTAGAGCTCATGAACAGTCATAACAGAAGGTATTTCATAATTCTTTTTTTATTGTTTTCCATGCTAGTGAGACATTTCATCATACTGTGATTTTCAGAGTGGCCCATGAATGTCCTCCAGATTATCCTTGAGATGGTCTCGACATAGCAATATTCACAATAATATCTTCATTTTCATCTCTGCAATAATTTAACTTGGATGGCAATCTCCTTTCAAAGATGTGGTAGGTACATCATCAATGCCTTTTATTCTGTTAAGATGCAACATGGATCTCTCTGAATTTAAGAAGTGTGGGTTGCCTAATAAGAAAACATGAATAATTATTCTCCACAAACTAAGTACATTTGGTAAATTCATTATTGGGACTAAATATATAAATGCTTACAAAAAAGATAATTTTCTTTAGGAATTATTTGTTGATTTTACAGATAATCTTCTTCTCTTATTATGTAGAGATTATTGTGTAGTTACAGATTAAAACTATGACTTTAGAAAATGTGCCTAATGTCATTCATTTATTCTTTATTAAACTTTCTTTGAAGATTTCAAATGCCATGACAAGATTTTGGAGGAAACACAGAATATCCTAATTTTGAATTTACTGCACTAGGTATAAAATACATAATACTTGATATGAAAGAATTCATCCAGTATCTCCTTTGTTCTTGGAGAGCACTTTGACCTGTACATTCATAATTTATAGGAGAAGTGAGAAATACCTACCACTGTAGTTCTATAAATAAATAGGCAACTAACAGGAAGCATTGCTTCTTGTTAATTAAGAACCACTCAAGAATGGGCTCTTGACTTTCTGTAGAGTGTTGTAAATCTTTCCATTTTAGGGCACATGATTCTTATATTTAAAGAAAGTACACATCTGTGTTTATACCAGATAGTATATTGTAGACATTTCCTATTATTATTCATTCTTCTGTCCATTGCTACAGATGTTATAAGTAACTTTTATACTTCTCCCCCCTCCTACAGGCTAAAAACAGAACCTAGTATTAAACATAACAGTAAACGAAGAGGCAGAGAAAAGTTGAAGTGAAAACCAAGTGCATAATAAGATTAATGTTGTCCTACCACTTGCTCACCTCAACAAACAATAAACTTGCAGTAAAGTCAAAGCTAATTTTTTTTTCAGAGATAACTCTGAAAGAGAAATCAACTCTTTCATAAATTGGAATTTACATAGTATCATATGCACAGAGGATTGCTCTTAGGCTTAAAACCTAGTTAAAAACATCTGATCTCTTTTTCAGTCCTCATTTAGTTTTGGTTATAACCTAAGAGTTGTATTAACCTCATAATGAAAAAACATTTGAGTCGTATTTTCCGGTTTAATATTTAACTTAACAATGTTATCCGGAACCAAGTAAAAGGGTACAGATTTCATTACCAAAGAATACACTGACAGTCTGCTACCCAGAAATAAAGCTTTAAGTGAAGGACCCAGTATTAATCTACCTACACAGTGGTTCCAATCAGGAGATAGTGAGGTCATATCAGGTAGCATTCCCCAGTTCCTACACCATCCTGTTTACTCTAGGAAAAGCCCAAGGATGTAGAGTATGCCCCATTCTGAGCTGCACTGATTCACTGAACACTAATTATTAAGGGTCTACCATGTATAGAATTTCTCCTAAGAACTTTAGTATCTCAGGGATTTTATGTTCTGTATCACTTTCTTTTCATAACTTCAAGATCATGAAGAACTTTGAAAAAAAATATCTTACCAGAAGATTGTGAACTCCAGACTTGAGAATAGATCTTGATTTATTCTTCATAAAATCCTTTATAATAAGAAAAAAATAGACTGATGTTTACCTCTCAGTGTAGGCCTAGACCTGGAGTAACAAGTGTTTTTTAAGGATTCCTGAGGAAAACAGAAGCAAGGTACAGTTTTCTTAAACCAAACTTATATCTAATTGGCCAGTGAAAAGTTAATGGTTGACTTTAAAATGGTTTTACATAACTAACATTTTCTAAGATCTACTCTAAGAGAAGAAAGGGAAATGACACTGCATAAGATCACAGAATAAGAGACTTGTGTCATTGGGGTTCTGTTCTTAGAAATTAATAGGTTCCAAAATCAAACAAGATGATTAGTACTTGCTTTCCTTTGATCTATAAGCCACAAAGATGGGCACAGCATGCCCCTGACTTTGTCTAGCATTGTGATTTAATGAAAAGAGAATGCTTAGAAGCAAACAATGAAGGAAAAGAAACACAAACCCTTCTGTATTGGATCAGAAACTTCTTGATTGATATGCCCAGATTCTGATTTCTAAATCTTGATCGCTTTGGTTATGTGGATATTTTCTTTCCAAGAGAGAAGGATAAAAGGTGTTAGGTTTTTTAAACACAAGTGACAATTTTATAGAAGGAAAGTGATGGATAGCTTCATACTTTCTAAAGGAAATGCCACTTGCAAAGATATAAATAATAATGCTGGGGAGATTGGGGGAAAGTAGATGTGCTAATTGTGGGTGTACTTTTATAATAAAATCACCATGAAATTTTGGTTAAATATATCACTTTTGCAAGACTGTTTGTAAGGCTGGGTTAGATGATGGCTAAGTCTCCAGAATCCACTAGTTTAAGTAAATGTACCAACCATGATGTATCAGGGCTCAAAGTCTAATGGAGATGAGACTGAAAAATCTGAAAAAATGCACCTTCATAGGTCTCTTGTCTGTATGTCATCTTAGCTCAAAGCAGTGCATTCAGATATGGAAGTTATATACCACCGGGGTTATGATCACTTCTTGGATGTGAAAGACAGAATATCGAAACCTTTATGTTAAAGGTTAAAGCCACTGTGGAAACCAGGACCTGCTGGGAAACCACCCTGGAATCACCCCCACTGTTTTTCTTAAGATTCTAACTCTTGTTACTTATCACAGCTCAGAAAACTGCTCCAAGACGGTTTACACCCATCAAATCACCTGAACTTTTATATCCACCTCTCACTCTGGCTCCTTTCATGGCCCCTAACTTCATTCTGCACCCTGAGCACTTCAGTCTGAGCCTGATCCAAGGTTATTTGTCTGTCCTGCCTAATTTTGCTTCCAGATATTTCTTCAGAGATCATAGTTTTGTCCCTACCCTGCATAGCATCTCTTCAAGGAATTTGTTAAATCAAAACAAATGGGGAGGTATTTTACCAAGGACTTCTCTATCCTTTGATGGAATATTCACATCTGCCTCAATGGCTTTCTTAGCATGTTTTGTATTTTTTTCATTCACTCATCTTTTTCATATTTACTGAGCATCTGCTATATAACTATATACTGAGGGCTTCCTCTCAGAGTTAAAGACATAATCCTCATTCTCTGGCAGAATTTAACCTGGTAAAGCGAATAGCCAGCCTAAAGATTATGGTATGTGGGTAACAAGTGCTTTGATAGATATAGACAGAGGGGCTATGGGACTGTTTACACCAGTCTACCTGATTAATCTGATTTCCTGATCACAGAATCATAGGATTTAAAGGTCATATAGTACTCTTTTTACAAGCAAGTTTTATCCCCAGATCTCTTGGTATTATTCATTAAAAGACTATCAATTGATTGTCTACAATGAAGCAGACAGTGTTCTATGTGCCATTATTTTAGGATTGAACAAAACATTCATGCATTCATGGAGTTTACATTCTAGTGGAGACAAAGTTCTACTAGATAACACATGAACAGGTAAAATATAGAACAGAGAAAATAATGATATGTGCTAAAGAAAAAATAAATCGGGGAAGAGGAATATAAAATATAAGAGAAACTTCAACATACTAGGACATCCAGAGAAGAATTCCCTCAGCAAGTGACTTCTGTGTCATAATTTGAAAGATGTGAATGAGCTGTGCCACTTTCTGAGGGAAAAGTGTTCCAGACAAAGGAAACAAGTGCAAGAGGTCCCGTAGCAAGCCAGTGCCTAGAGTGTCAAAACAGAGTGAGGCCTTTGGCTTCAGAGAATGAGTTAGTGAAAAATCATTCTCCTCTTAAAGAAGAGGAGATTCATTCCTTTCCCTATCCAGTTTCAGGACTTCAGCATCCAAGGGAATAGAGATGCTGTGATCAAGGACAGTAGTGTGGGAGGGCAAAGCCCTGTTTCCCAGGCCTGGCCTCAGTTGGTCATCTTCAGTCTCAACTTCTTACTCTGGGTATCACATTTAATGTACACACCTCTTCCATGAAGGCAGCAATCTTAACAGAAAACCAATGAAAATCAGTTATCTCAGGCACATTTAAAGAAAGATACAAAAGTGATTGCACACCCTACATATTTAATTTTCAATCTCTTCCCCCACCACCCAAGGTTATTTCTCAGTTCAACATTGTCTTGCACAGGAAGTCACTTGAATTTCAAAGGAAAAGCTTTCTACAGGACCTAAAACAATGAGAGTTAAGAATTCAGTCCCCAAGGACCTTTAACCTCAAATTGGCTCATTGTCTTAGAAAACATCTCATAGAGAAACACCAATGAAACTCTGAGAAAACTCAAAACCAAACACACATATGTGCACACACACACACACAAGATAAGAAACAAGCCAAAATCCTAGGCAAAAGACAGTAACATCATAGCTGCCTCTGAGGCAGTGGTTCTCAATCTTTCAACAATTACAGACCCTTTAGAGAACTGAATAAAAGATACAGTACCTGGTTCAGGAAAGTGCATGTTTTGAATTTCAAGGAAGTTATATAATCCCATGAAACTGGATGGCTCCATGGAGTTGGGATTCATAATACCTACTTTAAAAGAAAAAGTCCCTTCTTTTTCAAAAGGGCTAAAAACTTCTCATATTTAGATGTGTTAACATCTTTTCAGACTTCGAAGGTACAGCTTTACTGTCTCCATTTACTATAAACATACTATAGTTTACAATTCAATAATCAAACTCTAATGTCCCTCCTGACATCAGAGTAAGCAGAAGGCTGGAGCTGGGAAAAGGAGCTAGTGACAGAATTCAGACTCTCTGCCTTTGGAGATGTTACCCTCAAACAGTTGCAGGAGGTCCCCTTCGGGCACAGTCTCCATGACCCTTCGCTAGCATCTCTGTGACCCTGCTACGAGCCCTGGCCCCAGGAGGAGAAACGCTTAGTTATGCAAACAGATCTAGCCATTTTAAAATGGTGCTTTTTTCCCCTCTTTGTATCAGTGGGTGTTCTTCTGGCCTACCATTTATTCATTGCACTCACCTGGAATGGCCTCTAAAATCTCTTTGTAAGCACTGACACTCTGTTCCAGCATGTAAAGGAGGAAATTAAGGAGAGTAGGAAGAAAATGATTCTGCCTGCTAATATTTTTCTCATCTGTGTACCTGCTAATCTACCAACAGCCCTGTGAATTTGAGCTTAAACACTGAAATATATATATTTACATATATATTTATATATATAATATAGATTTACATATATATTTATATATATATAAATGCCCATAAAATATAAATCTTCACTACTGGGAAATGGTCCAGAAGACAGAAGAGTTTAAATATGCATATATGCATTGCTTTTTGTTTTTGTATCAAAAAAATAAAACAGGTGCTGATATTTTAATAAACTGCAAAATGCTTCTCCCACTCTTTTCCTGTTCCACACACCCTCTTCTCTAGCTGCACTGGTTTGTGAACTCCTTGTTCTCACCAAAGGAGTTAGCTAGGAAGGAAATGATAATTTGTTAAGATGATAGAAATCAACAATCAGTTGGTTTGACAAAGCAGTACTCGTAACTTCTACTCATTGGGATGTGAAATGTTTGCAATCCATGGTATTAGAGGGGTAAACATTTTTTTTTCCGCCAACAAATGTATCCCCAATGCCTTTAAGAGTAAACTGAGTTACCATCAGTGAAGTGGGTCAGCCCCTGGAACCAAGAACTAGGCCCCTAGGTACAAAGCAGTCTGCGTCTTCTCTGATGTGACTCAGGGCTCAGCCGGCTTAAGAAATGCTCCATCACTAGCAGAAAGGAGAGGAGGGGATCCTCTGATAAAGGTACCCATGCTCCAGTTCCTTTAATAATCTACATCTCTCTGGAGATCCTTCTTGTTCTTAATAAGAACAACCTCATCAGAGAAATTCTTAGCATGCTACACAAAAACACCACTGCCATAGAGACCAGGAAAGGAACTTGGTGAATTTCTTACTGGACATCCCTAGAGAGTCTGTGAGGTGTGGCGCAGGTACTGCACAGGTTATGCCTATGCAGCATCATGGACTGTACAGTCAGTCCCTCCCCACACAGTGAGCAAGGGCTCTGAGTGAGAGCAATGCTTGGAGACTTTTTTTTTTTTTGAGACGGAGTCTCGCTCTGTCACCAGGCTGAAGTGCAGTGGCGCCCTGTCGGCTCACTGCAACCTCCGTCTCCCGGGTTCAAGCAATTCACCTGCCTCAGCCTCCCGAGTAGCTGGGACTACAGGCGTGTGCCCCCACGCGCGGCTAAAACAGACACGGTTTCACCATGTTGGTCAGGCAGGTCTAAATCTCTTGACCTCGTGATCCGCGCGCATCGGCCTCCAAAAGTGCTGGGATTACAGGCGTGCGCAAGTGCGACATTTTTTGTTATTATGACTGGAGGCGGGGGTGCTACTGAAATCCGGTGGGTAGAGGCTAGGGTTGTGGCTTAACATCCCGCATTGCACGAGACATCTCCCACAAAAAAAGAATTATCCAGTCCCAACAGCACAGAGGCTGAGAAATCCTGTGTTAGAGGGAATGAGGGGGTGGAGATTTGGGAGATGAGAAAAGCAGAAGTGGGAGAGCAATACACAGCAGAGGGCCGTAGGGGTGGCCCAAAAGTTTGGCCTTTTCATTCAAACCTCAAAGGCTCAAGTGACCTCAAAATAGGGTGGGGATATTTTTGATTGAAAATTTCATTCCTGAAACAGACAATAGTATCAATTTGCTGTTAAAAATCGGAGTTGTTTCCTAGGGCTGCTGAAAGTTAACGACTGCGCTCTCCAGGTGAGTCTTTCCCGTGTGTATGTGGGTACTAAAGAGAAGGGCAACACAAACCCAAACACGTGGCCCGTCTGGAGGTAGGCTGTGTATAAATTGCAAATGAATAAAACCTGGGTCCTTTGTGCCACAGACAATGCTGATAAAAAAGTTACACATCCTTCTTTTGCGTAAAACACATTATCGACAACTGTAGGCCTAAGATAGATGAGCTGTCTCCCGCCCCTCAAGACTGCAGCACTGGGTCTGAAAAATTTCCTCAGGAGGATTTCTCAGGAGTTGTTTTTCAAAGGACAGGCCCAGGTCCATGTAAAAAGTCCTCTCCCCTCTTCTCTACGTACCACCCTGGGAGAATTTACTGACAACAGGGGACAGGGATACGAATGTGGAGGGTGGGAGTGCTCACATGTGTGTGTGGAGTGCGTGTGTGCATTTTACTGCCTGTGACTTTATATAGTACTTTACAAGCAGATCGTGCTCTGCCAGTAACAAGAGTGCTACCTCAGCACCCTCATAAGGAGAGAAGTTGGATCCGATGACCTCTAGGGCCTTTCCAGCTGTACCACTTCTGGATTCTGTGTAGACAATCATTTGGTGCCTGCAGAAGAATGCCAAATGACTGCATCCTCTGCTTCCTGTCTTCAGTGGCCTTGTGAGAACTTCACTGGTATGGCAGGCTGCTCTGCATGTGACAAGGACAGGGACAAAGGAGGACCCAGGGCATCCATTTCTGATTCTATTCTTGCTTTAAAGTAATGCTTTCTATTCCTCCTTAAGATGACAAGAAGGACTTTAATGGGTTGATTTTATGAGAAGATCTAATGATAGAAAAACAAATTCTAGTCAGTGCTTTACTTAAGAGGTTCATTCTCCAGAAGCCGAGGCTGTTTCTAAAACAGTCCCCAAAGTAGCTTAAAAAATAATGGAGATTCTAAAACCAGATCATTTCCTGATGAAAACGCAAGCCCTGTTCAATTTTTAATCCTTTCTGAAATCAGCATGGTTTTTCTTTTTCCCACGAAGGTATTTATAATGAAGTCCTTGAATTTGCCCCTTGGACACATTTACATGTTTTGCCTAATTTCCTAATTCTTTTAATCAAAGCCTCCCTAGTTTAACTTGTGGTAACTGTCTTTTGGGGAACCAGGGTACTTATTCCTATTTGTCTGACAAATATGTGGCATCAAATATTCATCATATAAATGCAATTAGAATATAGAATCATGAAAACATCATTGCGATTATTTAAATTGCACCAGTTTTAATTAAAGGATTAGGGCAATGGGGGATCTGAAACATAATATAATGCACAATGAAGAGGCCATATTTCTATAGGCTGTTAATAATTTAAAGGCCTTCTGACTTTAAAGATAAGAGGTATGTGTGTGTATTTGTCAGCAATAAGTAATGACACCAGAGAAGAATGTGAATGTGACTAAAAAATATAAAAACTCAGATGTACCCAAAGATTAAAAAATTCACCTGCTTGGTGAAACTCTCAACAGTCCTTAATTCTACCAGATTAAAAGCAATATATCAGAATAAAACCCCTCATATGAGTGGAATATGGAATTCAGCCACGTTGTTAGGAATCATATCTTCACTTTAAAAAATTCTTACATATATATTCCTATTTCACTACGATTATCTTAATTTCTTTATGGCTGTGGAACTTGTGAGACTACCTTAATTTGAATATTTGGAATTGATCTGAGATGCAGTCTGTGAATGATAAAACCTAAACACGTGTCTAAAAACTTTAAAATTAATTGACACTTTCATTATTCAGCTGGCCTGCAGAATGACTCCATATAAATTATATTGCTATATGTAAATTCCTTGAACTTCAGCTGCCACATGTTCTATATAAACCAACAGCAGCTATAAACAGTGTTAAGTGAAGCGAAAACTGGTTTCCCTATGGAGGCTCAAAATGTGAAGTCTCTCATGAATTTTAGCCTCATATACTTCTATAATCAACATCTCTTTTCAGAGTTTTAATTAAAGAGGTATGAGTGCTTAATGTAATTACTCATGCTCATTGGCTACCTGAGGCATAAGTGCAGCGCTCACATCCTATGCAGGTATGCATTGGTTCTCACTTGAACCAACTTCAAATTGTGCAAGTGGTAATTGGGCATTATGTGTATTTGCTCCAGTGACACGTGGACCTTCAGATAATTTTTGAAAAAAAAACTTGAGAGATCACCTGGTCTAACATTCTAGCTTTTAGCAAAATAATAATAATAACTAAGCCACCTATATAAAATAGTGATCTAGATCAACACAACCCTCCGCAAAAAATAATGAGTATCATCTATCTAATTTTAAATTTTCAAGTAGCCACATTTTAAAATTAAAAAAATGTGAAATTAATGCTAGAATATATTTTATTAAGTCTAATATAGCCAAATCATTATTTCAACAAGTAATCAACATAAAAATTATTGAATATTTTTCATAGCACATCTTTGAAATCCAGTGTGCATTTTACACATGCAGCACATCCAAAATCGTAGTATAATGGTAGCCACCCCCTCTCCCCCATTTTAAGTGCTCAATAGTCACATATGAGCAGGGACTACTGTTTTGGAAGTGCAACTCTAGGTTAACAAAGTGGGCTAGAATGGTTTTTTGATCATAAAGGGATAAAAAGCCTGAGGAAGGTTAGTGCCCCCACCCCATTCCAGAGCATTGAGTAGCTCCAGAGATTCAGACAAAACAATGAGAATTAGATTTTTTAAAAATTTGCATAAATTTAAAGGATACAACTGCAGCTCTGTTACGTGGATATATTGCCTAGTGGTGAAGTCTGGGCTTTTAGAGAAGTCATCATCCAAATAATGTACGTTGCACCCATTAATTAATTTCTCATTCTCTCTCTCCCACTGTCTCACCCTTCCATATCTATTAGTCCACTCTATATCCATGTGTAGGAAATTATATTTTTGTGGCTGGTTATAGGGACAATGTTTCTAGAAGAAGGTATAAATATGTTGCATTCTCATACAATGGAATACTTGCAATAAGAATGAATGATCTACAGCAACATGCAGCAATAAAAATAAATCTTACAAATATAATAATATGGAATGAAAAAAGAAACCAGACACACATCTTTTTTACATCCAATTATGTGCAATGCAAGAAGAAAAACAAAAACAAAAAACACTCAAAACCAACCTAAGGAGTAAAAAGTCAAGATAGTAGTATCTTTGGTGCAGGGCAGTGACTAGAAGGAGGCACAGAGGCCTCTGGGTGCTGATAATGTTGTTTCTTTAACCAGGTGTGTTTCTTATGTGAAAATTCCTTGCATTATACACTTATGAAGTACTTATTTGTGGTTACATACGCTGTACTTCACTATAAACTTTTTTAAAAGAGTGGTAAGATTCAAAGGATTAACCCTCTACGTATTTCTGTTCTGAATCATAAACACCTATGATGTACTAAATAATATGATAAAAAGTATATGTTAATGCTTCTGATATAATTTTTTAAATTTTGGTTTCCAAAATAAATTTTTTAGATAAAATTAAAAGTTATAGGCATTGATTTCTGAGGTCAACTTTACAGGTGGCCAGGGGCAGGAGCATAGGACAGAAATGGGACCAGTTTCAAGAATAGCCTAACAGATCTCTGTGTGGGTTTGAAGATACAGAGGACATGGGCAACCCACCACTCTCTATCCTGTCCTCTGGAAAAGATGTTTAATTTTCTTGTCCTAAGTTTCTCCAGTAAGCTCTGCAACCCTGAATTTGGAGTCTTTGCAACTGAATCAAAGAGCCAGAGATCTTTAAGAAGAAAGCTTGTCTATTAGGCCTTGAAAGAACAAGTTGAAGGATGACAAATTGAAGCATCTAGTAGATTTACTTGAAGCTTGTGATGATTTCTGATTGTCTGAAATCAGAAACACTTGGAATACTTGTCCTATGTGTAACACCAAAGATACTCATGTATATTTTTAAGAAATATTCTTGATAAATGCTTAATCTTGAGAAAGATTGGCTAATAATTCTTAACTACCCCTATTTTTTTAATAGCAAAAAAAAAAAAAAAAGATCCATCTTGTAACTCAGGATGCTATGACTCACAACCAACCCAAAATCAATTCAAAAGAGTCCAATAAGGACATGGTCTCTGGGCTGTGAGTCTAATAGGAAAGGGACTTCTACTTAGCTTCACATGCTCTTACATTTTACTCCATCCTGAACAGATTTCTGATCAATTATACTTATGTGCCATTGGCATTGGACATTGGAATAATTGTAACTTACTGAATATCTAAAGTGCTGATTTCTAGAGTATCTTTACCCTCCTTTCCCTAAATTCCCATAGACCATTATACTAGTATTCCAGCTTCCATATGTGTATGGCTGACACTTGGATATTTTAATAGTGGTTTAGATGTCTGTCATTATTAGGGTTGAAAACATTATTTAATTATTTTTATCTTATTATGAACCCTGTTGGTTAAAATCCTGGATGCTATAAATCTATTTTTTGTTGATTTAAATCCATAGAATAAAAAGAATATAGATCAGACTATATAAAACTTTGCCCTGTTTTTAAACACTCCTAAAATAATGGCTTTGCTGGTGTAATTATTCACACCCAAAGCTGAAGTTACTTATATTCAAATATAAAGCTTAAAAATTATGACCCATGTAATCCAACTTCAGAATGGAATGGCAGTCAAGCCACAAAAATTAATTTCCCTAACAATTCAATTCATCATGGTGTACACAATATTTCTTATAAAATCTCCTTTTAATCCCAAATACTTTTATTATTTGCCATAGCTTTTCCTGCGTCTCATCCCATCAGCACTTTATTCTTTCTCCCTACCACCTTTCCCCTTTTATAAAAACTCTGCAATGCAGTATGCTGCTCCTAGAAGGTGGCTCAGGGGGAGAAATGAAACAGGCAAAAAATGACTCCTCTTCAGAGGAGTAGGGGAAAGGAAGGCTGGAAACAATTGTACATTGACCATTTCTGTCCCATCACACAGTGTTAGTATCCAATTAACCCTGTCTTAGATCGAGTTCTGGGGAAAGAGACGCTGAGACAGAGATTTGCCTGCGAGTGGTTTATTGTGTTAGCTCTCAGCAACACCACCTTTTGAGCATGAGAAAAGCAGGATTATTATCCAAGTTCCAAGCAGTTGCAACAGAGGCCTCCACAGTACTGCAGGGAAAGTATGAAGCTGGGATGGCCCTTGAGAGTTGTCCTGAATCAAGACAAGGGGAGAGGAGGCCTTCGTGCCAATCACTGGAGGGGACATAACCGTGGGCAAGGCAGCTCTTTTCAACAGAGGGTAAGGGAATCAGCTCTGAGTTGTCAGCAGCCCGTGTCCTAGATAGCTGAGAGAAAGAGCAGAGCACCTTCACCCAGAACAGGGTGTATACATGGAGCATAAAAGCATCTACTCCAAGCATTGTATTAAAAGTTGTCTTTTCATATCAGATAACAGGAATTAAACGTCTCCATGTTTGCTACTGATGACCATCATTTTTCATTTTATGATCTCTGGGGCATACTTGTTGCTAGTTATCATTTTGGCAGGCCTCACATGAAGTAAGTTTGCTTGGTTTGTTGTTTCAAACCAGGTAATGGCTACCTCTTACAGGAAAATTGTTCTGCCAGATGTCTTTGAGGAGTTCTTTATGCTCAAGCTTCATCCTATGAATGTTTCCCTTAAGCTTTTTGCACAGCAGTTTTGACATCTTCTTGCCATTTACCTTCTGCATATTTTCAGGCCAAGAAAAGTTTATTTTCAGTAGTAAAACTGCAATGTAGTTATGCAAGTTTGATGTCACTGATGGTAAGTACCTGGCACAAATGAAACAGCTCTAGAATTTAACTGCTTAATACTGCATGCCAAAGTCTCCCAGCCCTTTAGGAAATTTGGTTTTTAGCATATCTCAAACTTGGCCTGAATTTTCCAGCTATGTTGATGCCAATCCAGTTTCCAAGCCATAGACTTGTTTCATTCTATTTTCTCCTTCCCAATGTATTTAATATGTAGTTTGACTGGGATTGCAAAAAAAAAAAAAAAGGGCTTTTGTTTCCATTGAAATGCTTAGCTTATTTATCCATAGCAAATAACACGATGTATAACTTCAATTTCCTTTAGGCTGTCATTTATTTAACTTGATAGTGATTCTATGCTTGTCTTAATGTATATTAACTTTCAGCAAATAGGTATGAACCTAAAGAAGTCCTAAATCAGTTGCTAGCTAATGAATGAAAGAACAAGTAATGAATTCTAACCTAGATTTCCTTACTTAATGCAATTGGAACATTAATCATAAACCCTAATGTGACAACCTGTGTTGTCTTGTCACATTTAAATGGCCTATTGGGATTTTCTGGTGAACAAACCTAATTAGTAGCTGCTAAACTTACCTGAATGTCACTGAGTACTCCCCATGTTTAGCCAACTAGGCATTGCATGGCACGGGTCAATGGATATTGCATCTTAGCAAGTTCTTTCCCTATTGTGGGGCCACATCCTAGTTGGTGAGAGGTGTATGAAAGGCTGAAACTTCATATTCATTGATTGCAGTCTATCATAGAGTCAGACTGAGTAGCCAGAACTGAAAGAACCAAGAAAGTTAGGTCCTGGCAGGAAAATAAGTAGGACCCAGAGTTCAAAGCCAGCCATCAAGCTAATCACGAATTTGAGCCTCAGAAAGTAAGAGGGATCAGGGAGCAGGGAGCCTCTGGAGGTCAAGAGGAGGCAATGGATCAGGTAGAAGCTACTGAATTTTATTCAGTAGTGATATGGGGATATCATGAACTCCTATTAGTGTCTCAAAGTCATTGGATCATGTCAGCCTTGGCTTTCCACATTCCAAAGCCCTCCAGGAGTTTATCTTTCATATAAGGAGCTACAAAACCAGTTGGTCTATAATTCTCAAGTATAAAAACTAACTCTTTTTTTGCCACCACAGAGAACTTTTAAGAATTGACTAATTAATCTTCACAATATCTGTCAGTTAAGCAATAGATTGAAAGAAAGTACAGCCCCCAGCACCCCCCCCCACTGCCACCCACTGAAATAAAGCCCCATTTGGAATGGAAGCTTTTTTGAGCTATAACTAGACAGCAGCTTAAGATGGTGCCGAGGACAACATATGGGACAAAAATCCAAATGGATAAAAGTATGAAAATAGGGCAGGAAGCTAAAATAGATGTGCACTCAATTTCTTTAGTATAAATAGCATTGTCTGTAATCTCAGGTATATGATTCAGCAATTGCTAATGAAAATCATTTTTAGTATTGCAAATGGGCAAGAAACAGGGCCATGCTTTTTTAAATACAAAACTGGGAAGGGTCTCTGAAAAACCTGAAATACTGAAAAGTTTCAGTTGGGCTATATATATATATATTTTATTTGTTAATATAACTGGCATCCAAATCTCCTAAACCAAGTGGAATGGCTGGTAACCTACCTAAACAGTTTTAATCACTGAAGGAAGCCAATCTCAGTAAGGATGGGTACAAATAATCACTGAGCCTTGTTGATTGGCCTCATCACAAATTCATGACTATCACATTCACTGCGGCTCTTACAGCCTCTCTGCCATCCATTTACTCATCTCAGAATGAATCTTTATTCCACTCACAATCTTTTTTTCCTCCTCTGCAGCTCTCAGCTTCTTTGTGTCGCCTTCATTCGCAACATAAATCCTCACTGTCTAACTTGGACGGGTCCAATTTCCTCCCATCCATATCTAATTTTAATTTCATTTTTACCCTCCCTACCCTCAATCCTTTCTGCTTCAGAAAAGGCAGTGTCCTTACTTGCTTCCAAGATGACCAGTTCTTCCACCGGATCTTATAACCCTATCCCCCACTCATCTTCTCTGGGGCTTTATTCCATCCCTCACACCTGTCTATCCAACCTCCATATTTTAAAAAATCACCTGTTACTGTTACATATTGCTGCTTATCAATCCCTCAAAACCATCGACATTTAAAACAACATTTATTTGCTTATAAGTCTGCAATTTAGGCAGGGTGGGGGCTTCTCTGTGATCATATGGCATCTTCTGTAGCTGGAAAATGCAAAATGGCATCTTCGCTTGTGTCTGGTGCCTGAGTTGGGATGCCTTGAACAACTGGGGGCTGCCTGGACATCTTTCTCTCTCTCCATGTGGTGATTCCACATGGATAGCATAGGTTTTCTCCACAGCAGAGTGGTGTCAGGTAGTCAGACTTCTTCTTTGGCAGCTGCCTTCTTCTAGAATGCAAGAGCAGAAGAAGCAGAAGTTGCCAGGTCTTCTTAATACCTTGGTTTGGAAGCCTGTCCAAGAGCATTGCATTCTGTTGGTCAAAGGGCCATCCCAAATTCAAAGGGAGGGGAGTACACAGGGAACGAGTCCCAGGAGATAGAGTTCACTGGGGGTCGCCAACCTAAGAGACTAGTGCCCCACCTCTTCATTGTATCTTTAGAATCTGCTTCCATTACCCTAATAAAACTATCTTCCCAAACTTATTCTGCCTAAAGAGTTATAACCTGCTCTCATTTACACTTCATCACTACTTCTCAAAAATCATTCTTTACTCTTGCTTCCTCTAAGCTAACACTACTTTTAGTCCTCAATCTGCTACAGTCTGGCTTCCAGTCTTATCATATTATTGAAAACTAACATCAACTTTCTAATTGTTAAATCTATATGTGTCTTCTTTGTCCTCCTGTAACAGTATTTCTCTGATTCATTTGTTTCTGTTGACCTCCTTCTTGAAGCCCTCTCCTCCTTTGACTTCTGAGACACTGTGTGGCTTTCTTCAAATGTTATTCTTCCCAATACCTTCCTCTAACTCTCCTTTCTCTTTCTCTGCATAAATGTGGGAGGCTTCTGCATCACCCCCATCCCTGTGTTCCCTAGTCTGTCACTAGGCTATCACAATCCCACCCCCATAAAATCTAGAAACCACCCCCTCTTTCCATTTCCATTGCTCCTGCACTAATTCAGAGCTTCATCTCCTCCTCATTAGGCAAATGCAAGAGTCTTCTCTTTCATCTCCAACACTCCAGTTTCATCCTCTTTCAATCCTACAAACCAATATAAGAGTTATCTTCACTAAACAGAGTGGTCTATGCTCAAAGACTTTTCTCAGAATGCCAATCATTCTGTCTCACTCAAATCACTCAGTGGTGTAAATATTAGATTAAATCTGAGAGGAAATTTTAAACAATATGTAGAAGCATTAAGCAAAACAACTCTGCATTTTCCCGAAGTACCTGGATAATTGCCTTACTTTGCTATCTTGTTGTAAATTATCACTCTAGGATTTATCACCAACTGATGCTTATTAAATTTTAATAACTCTCTGGGATATATGGGATAGAGTGACACTAAGCTTTCTCTCATAACTAGCATGCATATATATATATATAATATACATATAAAAACATTTCAATTAAGTGTATGAAGTAATAGGCAGATAAATCTGTACAGTGGGATAAAGAAATATTGGTATTTCATGTTGTAAGAGGAAAATACTTGGTTATTCTCTGTAACAACAACAACAACAAAATTATATTATGTGCTTGGTGAGCAATTAATACTCTACTTCACTTTCACAAATAGATTTGTTCCTAAGATATAAAGATCAACAAATCAATTCTATATTCATATCTCCTTATAATTTATTTAACATTTATTTCTCACTTATCTTTGTCTAACAATTTTCAACTTTTGTGCATTAGACTGCTTAACCCACCCCTAGGTTCTCTATCGAGTAATTAATGGTCTGGAAACAAATATTGAAGTTCCTGTTTTAAAGGAATATTAGGGTCAATACTTCTGCAAACTGAGTGATTAGATACTAATTTGTAGTTTGAAAATTCAGCTTGACATACAGCTCATGTACGTATTTACAATTTAGGATTATGCTGGGTTCCAAAGATGGGTTGAAAATTGATTACTGAAAAATTGGAATTAAATTTTTCCTTCAAAACTGCTTGTCAAGTTTTCCAAACTGATTCTTTTAAACTCTAATGCTAGTGACCTGCAATGTATTAGTACCATTAACAAGTAGATCAGTTTCAGGATCCTGGGACCAGAGTGCCTTGGATGTTAAAGGAAGAACGAAGAGAATGGAGAATTGTTTCCTCTTGCAATCTTTGCTGGTTGGTAATAAGCAATATTTTGAAACTGCAAATTTTGCCAGCAGCACTCTTCTACTCTCTATATTTCTCTTTTTCTTTCCTATCTAGTTCCATCTTCAGGGTCTTGCCCTAAGGCCCTCTTTTTCAGTCCCCTGCTTGAAATGCACTAACAAATTTCAGGCTTCGATATGACTTAAAGTCATGCTGTCTCTTCAAAATTGCCTTCCCATGCAGCTGGACAAAAATGTAGGGAACAAGGACTCTGGTGGCGAGAAGAGAGAGAGTAACAATCTCATTTAGTATATGTATAACAGGCCTAAGGATGAGAGAAGAGAGTTCACAATTTTTATGTCTGAGCAATCTTCGACAGCATTAATAATGTAGTGGAATGGATATTATAGACAAGAGAAGGAAATGAGGAAAAGGGGATATGCTATAGGCTCTGAAAAGAAAGGGATGATTATAAAGAGAAAGAAGAGGGGAGAACTCTTCAGCCAAGTCAGACAAGGTGGGATGGCCATTCGTATGTCAAGGACGTTCATTAGTTAGGAACTTTATGGCTTAAAGCAAGATCCTTCTATGGTCATGATTTAAGCTTGCAAAAGCAAAAAACCACAACATTAGTTTTTCAAACATATCAGGAATAAATACCCAGTTTGTACATTAAAAGAAAAATAATTAGAAATAAACAATTTTTTAGTCTTAATGTTTAAGTATTGTTGAGTTTTAAATAATTCTTGACAATCTATGGACAAACTAGAAAATTTAGTGCATTGCTATTTATACATTTTGTGATTTCTTGATTGTGGAGTTTATTTATAGAAAAACAAAAGAGAATTTATGAGTGGGAAATGCGATGATTTAACCTAGAATTATAGGCAACGTTTTATTGCCTAGTCATCCATATGGCACTTACATTTCTATAGCATTTTGCTCTGCCCAATGGACTATTACAATAATGAGCTGTCTCTGTTCCAACCTAAGGCCACAACTTCCATTTACCCCATCCTCTCTCCCTTACTCAAGGAATTTGCTCCTGCAATTATCTCCTCTCAATTGAATTAGCTCCATCAATATACAAATATGCTTACACTTCTCTCATTTAAAATAAAGATTCTTCTCCTTGGAGAAATAGATGATTTCAGATTTAAGATAGTAATTCTACAAGGTGAGCCAAGAATACCTTGTTATACCAGATAGCAGGAAAGCTGTAACAAACTATGAGGCAACGTCAAAGGATAGCAAATTGAAGAAGCTTTCCTGCACACAAACAGAAATGATGTGTCAATAAGGATAATAACTTCAACACATTGAAACACATTAAATATATTTAAATTCATGAGTTCAATATTTTAAAAATTAGTAATTGTTCAAGGATACTACATAACTAATTTACTATCATAAAACTGTTAATGAAAAAAAACTCAGTGTTTATTCTGCCTTTCTTAAACTCTAAGCGAATAAATAATGAAGTATTCCAATTAATAAATGAAGAAGGAAGGATAGAATTAGAATGTCACCATTTTGAAATATTAAATGAATTAATACGTTTGAACAGTGAGCATCAATGGCTGCTAACACCACAGAAAGAGCAGCAACCAATATTATGTTCTTCTTGATGGATAAACACACCACCTATTAAATAATCTTGCCCTCTCCAAAATTAAACCTGAACCTGATCCAATTTTTTTATCCAACTGTTTATGCTGGAGAAATACAAAAGAAGAGGAACATATTAAACAAAACCACAGAAGTTTAATATGAAATTCTGCTATAGTTTGAATGTGTCCCCCAGAATTCATGTTTTAAAAACTTGAAGCCCAATGCACAAGTGTTGGAAAGTGAATTAATTAATGTTGCTATAAAAAAGGCTGGCTGAGTAGGTTCTCTTCTTTCTGCTTCTCTGCCATGTGAGGACATAGCATTCTTCATCTCCAGAGGAAACAGAAGGCGCCATGATGGAAGCAGACATCTGACCTGCCAGTGCCTTGATCTTGGACTTCTCAGCCTCCAGAATTGTGAGAAATAAATTTCTGTTTTTTATAAGTTATCCAGTCTCAGATACTTTGTTACAGCAGCAAAAACAGGCTAAGATAAATACCTAGACTAGGAAACTGCCAACAATTTAGTCTCTTCAAAAATAAATTGCAAGGGAAAAAAAAGATGGAGAGAGAATTTATAGACTAATAAATTTATAGAAGACATAGCAATAAAAGCCAAAAGGGATTTCAGTGGTGTCATCTTGTTTGAAAATTCAAACAAATCATACAAAATTATAAAATTCATGAGCCAATTAGAACTTTGAACCCTTTCTTGGACATTTGATATTAAGGAATTATTATCAGTTGTTTATAGGTGTCATAAGGTTATCATGATTATATTAATTACAAAAGTCCTCATGTTTTGGAGATACAGTTTTCAAATGTTTCTAGAAAAATTAGTGATATTTAGGATTAGCTTCAAAATAATATAGGAATACAGCCATGTGCAGTGGTGTCTGTCTTTGATTCTAGCTACTCAGGACGCTGAGGTGGGAGAATTGCTTGATCCCAGGAGTATGAGTCTAGCCTTGGCAACGTAGTGAGACAGCATATGCCTCTACCCCCACAAAATGTGGAAGTAGCTAAGTGCATAGCAGTGTGGATTAACAAGATTGTTAACTCTTAACACTATTGATGGGCCAGGCATGGTGGCTTATGCCTGTAATCCTAGCACTTTGGGAGGCTGAGGTGGGCTTATCACCTAAAGTCAAGAGTTCGAGACTACCCGGCCAACATGGTAAAACCCATCTCTACTAAAAATACACAAATTAGCTGGGCGTGGTGGCAGGCTTGCAATCCCAGCTACTGGAAGTCTAAGGCAGAAGAATCGCTTGAACTTGGGAGGCAGAGATTGCAGTAAGTTGAGAGTGCACCATTGTCACCAGTCTGGGTGACAGAGTGAGACTCTGTCTCAAAAAAACAAAAAACAAAAAACAAAAACTTTGAGGTCTATTGTACTAGACTCTGTCTCAAAAAAAACAAAAAACAAAAAACAAAATCTTTGAGGTCTATTGGTGGGTCTTTGAGGTCTATTGTACTAGTAAATCTATTTTTGTATGTCTTTTAAATTCTCCATCATAAAATATTCTTTAAGTTTGTCTCTAGACCTCGTACTTTTTAAACTTACGGCTTCATTTTTTCTGCTCTCCATTGGAGCAAAAGTCTACATAAAACCTGTCTCCACCTTTTTGCCTTCCATTTTCACTCTTTCCAAACAGGCTTTTTACTTCCCCTTATTCCAGTGAAACTCTTATTATCCAGTTTCCCTGTGACCTCTATAGGCCAAATGCAGCCCTCAATCTCTCTTCTCATCTCACTCAACCTCTTAGCAGCATTAAAATCAATTGGACCATTCTTGGTTTTGTGATGTCCTTGCCTCTCAAGCTTCTAATTTCACTGGCTACTCCTTTGGTTTCTCTCAGAATGCTGGAATGCCACTGACTCCCTATCAACACATTTCACTAGGTAATCTCTCCCAGTTCCACAGCTTTAAACCTAGTGGGAATACTGATGGTTCCCAACTTTCCATTCTCATCCCTGAGCCCTAACTCATATCTCCAATGGTATGGCAATGAGCAGCAGGCAGAAATCTTAACATTAATGAATGAACAGTGAAACTCCTAATCCTGCTTCCTCCCCTTTACATATTCTCTTTCCCCACCTTGGCATCCCTCATCTTAATAATGCATCAACATCTTCCCAGTAACTCAGGCAAAAACCCCTCAAAATTATATTTGACTATTTTTTCCCTACTCTGCACATTTAATCTGTTAGGAAGTCCTATAAACTCTATCTTAGATATATTCTAAAGCTGATGTTTTAATCCAGTCAGACTACTATAGCAAAATACCACAGACTGGGTGGCTTTCTGTTTATAATAGAAATTTATTTTCTCTTGGTTCTGGAGGCTTCCTCCAAAATTAAAATGCCAACTGGTTCCATTCTTGGTGAGGCCTCTCTTGCTGGTTTGCAGATGGCTGCTTAATTGCTGTGTCCCCACTCGGCGTGGTGGTGCAGGGAGAGAGAGAGAGAGAAAGAGAGGGAGAGAGAGAGAGAGAAAGAGAGAGAGAGAGAGAGAGAGAGAGTGCCCTGGTGTCACTTCTTATAAGGACACTAACCCCATTATATTAGGGCCTCAGCCTTACAACCTCATTTAACTTTAGTTATACCCTGGTAGGCCCTGTTGCCAAAAATACAGTCACATTGGCCTCTAAAGCCTCAACGTATGAATTTTGGGGAAAGACACAATTCAGTCACAGCACATGATCACAATTATTTCAGGGCTCTTACATTTTTCCTTCTGCCTAGAATATTATCTCCAATCTCAGGGCTATCATCCTTCCAGCATTCGGATCTCAGGGCAAACGTCCCTTCCCAGAAAGTCCTTTCCTGACCACTCTGTCTAAAGTACCCACATAAACCCAGCTCACTTCAGTCACTCCCATCATTGCTTCTGCTTTATTTTCTTTATAATTCTTAGCACTATCTAAAATACCATATAGTTATTTTCTCATCAACTTTATTGTGACTATTCTTACTAGCTTCACAGGAGCAGGGGCCTTATGAAGCAGGAGGGTGGTTAGCAGGAAGTGGTGAATGAGTGAATCATGATGCCCCTACAGTGCTCAAGGCACTTAACAGCGAGACCCTGCCTGTTTTGCCATCAGTGAGCCACAGTGCCTATATTACTAGACACAGTAGACACTGAATAAAAAATTACTGACGAAATGAATGAATGAGAAAAAGCATCCCAAATTGTAACTTCTTAACCCCTCCCTCTTGTCCCTAATCTTCTCCAATTTTCTTTGAGATTTGTACAGCTGTCACTAAAATAGAGTCATGTATCCCTTAACAATGGGATACAATTGGAGAAATGCATTGTTAGGTGATGTCATCATTGTGTGAGCATCATAGAGTGTACTTACACAAACGTAGATGGTATAGCCTACCATACACCTAGGCTGTATGGGGTAGCCTGTTGCTCCTAGGCAATAAACCTATACAGCACAATTACTGTACTGAACACTGTAAGCAATTGTGACACACTGGTAAGTATTTGGTATTTAAACATAGAAAAGAGATAGCAAATATATGGTATGAAAGATTAAAAATAAAAGCAAACAGCACATCTGTATAGGGCACTTACTAAGAATGGAGCTTGCAGAACTGGGAGTTGATCTGGGTGAGTCTTTGAGTGACTGTTGAGTAAATATGGAGGCCCAGGACATTACTGTACACTACTGTAGACTATGAACAAAGCACACTTAGGCTACACTAAATTTATTTTTAAAACTTTCTTAATAAATTGACTTCATATTACTGTGACATTTTTACTTTATAAACTTTTTAGTTGTTTTAAACTTTTTGACTCTTTTGTAATAAAAGTTAGCTTAAAACACAAAAACATTGTACAGCTACACAAAAATATTTTATTGTTTATATTCTTATTCTATAAGCTTTTATCTATTTAAATTTTTAATTTTTAAACTTTTTGTTAAAAACTAAGCTCCAAACACATACATTGCCCTAGGCCTACAGAGGGTCAGAATCATCAATATCACTGTCTTCCACCTCATCTTGTCCCACTGGGAAGGCTTTCAGGGGCAATATCACACATGCAACTGTTATCCCTTATATCAATGCCTTCTTCTGCAATACCTTCTGATGAACCTGCCAGAGGTTGTTTTACATGTTAACTTTTTTTGTAAGTAGAAGTTCAACACTCTAAAATAATGATAAAAAGTACAGAATGATAAGTACATAAACCAGTAACACAGTCATTTATTATCATTATCAAGTATTATGTACTGACATAATTGTATGTGCTATCCTTCTGTACAGCTGGTAGCACAGCACAGCTGGTTTGTTTACATCAGCACCACCACAAACACATGACTAATGTGTTGCACTAGGAAGTTTTGATGGCTATGATATCATCAGGCAATAAGAATTTTTCAGTTTCATTATAATTTTATGGGACCACCATCTCATCTGCAGTCCATTGTTGACTAAGATGTTGTTATGTGGTGTATGACTGTACCCATTTTTTTTCTTCTTCCATTTTTAATGACTTCATAACCCAGATTTCTGTATCTTCTCAATGTTTCTAAAGATAATTTAAAGAATAAATGATAAGAAATTTATATTAAAAATATCTTAGTCTGCCTTACGGTGCAATAACAGAATAATACAGACTGGTAATTTGTAATGAACAGAAATATATTTGGCTCACAGTTCTGGAGGCTGGAAAGTCCAAGAGCATGGTGCCAGCATTCAGTGAGGGCCTTCATGCTGCATCATCCCATGGTGGAAGGGGAAGAGAGGATGAGAGAAAGAGTGAGAAAGAGGACCAAACTCATCTTTTTATCAGAAATCTACTCCCAAGATAACAGCATTAAGCCATTCATGAAGGCTCTGCCTAACTGCCTCTTAGAGGTCCCACCTCTCAACACTGTTACATTGGAGATTGAATTTCTAACATATGACTGTTGGGGGACACATTCAAACCATGGTAAAAAGTATAAGAAAATAATGATCTTCTGTTTCATTGTGTCCAATTCAGCCACATGCTCTGAATTATTCCTATCTCCCTAAAACTGAGGTTGAAAGGGGAAAATATAGTATTTCTAACAAATTAAAAATTGAAAGGAATTATTCTATACCAATCTTCCACTATCTGTATGATCTATAATAATTCACAGTGTACTAGTCTGTTTTCATGCTGCCATAAAGTAGTATCTGAGACTGAGTAATTTATAAAGAAAAGAGATTTAATTGGCTTACAGTTCCACAGGCTGTATAGGAAACATGATTCTGGCATCTGCTTGGCTTCTGGGGAGGCTTCAGGAAACTTACAATCATGGCAGAAGGCAAAGGGGACCTAAGCATCTCACAATGTGGGAGCAGGGGCAAGTGTGGGGCAAGGCACATGCTAAACACTTTTAAAACAATCATTTTTTTTCTAGTATATTATTATTTATTTTACTTTAAGTTTTGGGATACATGTGCAGAACATGCAGGTTTGTTACTTAGGTATGAATGTGCCATGGTGGTTTGCTGCACCTATCAACCCATCATCTTGTTTTAAGCCCCACATGCATTAGGTATTTGTCCTTATGCTCTCCCTCCCCTTGCTCCCCACTCCCCAACAGGCCCTGGTGTGTGATGACCCCCCTTCCTGTGTCCATGTGTTCTCATTGTTCAACTCCCACTTTGAGAACATGCGGTGTTTGGTTTTTTGTTCCTGTGTTAGTTTGCTGAGAATGATGGCTTTCAGCTTCAGCCATTTCCCTGTAAAGGACATGAACTCATTCTTTTTTATGGCTGCATAGTATTCCATGGTGTACACGTGACACATTTTCTTTATCCAGTCTATCACTGATGAGCATTTGGGTTGGTTCCAAGTCTTCGCTATTGTGAATAGTGCTGCAATAAACATACATGTTCATGTGTCTTCATAGTAGAATGATTTAGAATCCTTTGAGTATATAACAACGAATGGAATTTCTAGGCCAAATGGTATTTCTGGTTCTAGATCCTTGAGGAATCGCCACACTGTCTTCCACAATGGTAAAACAACCAGATCTTGTGATAACTCACTCACTATACAGTACCAAAGAGGATGGTGTTAAACCATTCATGAGAACTCTGTCCCTATGATCCAGTCACCTCCCATCAGGCCCCATCTCCAACAATGGGGATTACAATTCAGCATGAGATTTGGTGAGGACACATCCAAACCATATCATTTTTGACCTCTTCCAAATCTCATGTCCTTCTTATATTTCAAAACACAGTCGTGCCTTTCCAACAGTTCCCCAGCATCTTAATTTGTTCCAGCACTAACTCAAATGTTCAAAGTCCCAAGTCTTATCTGAGACAAGGCAAGTTCCTTTTATCTATGAGCCTGTAAAATAAAAAACAATTTAGTTACTTCCAAGATACAACGGGGGTACAGGCATTGGGTAAACATTGTCATTCCAAAAGGGAGAAAGCAGCCAAAATAAGGGGCTACAGGGCCCACACAAGCCTGAAACCCAGCAGGGCAGTCATAAAACCTTAAAGCTCCAAAATAATCTTCTTTGACTCCATGTCTCACATCCAGGGCAGATGCAAGGGGTGGGCTCCCAAGGCCTTAGGCAGCTCCACCCATGTGGCTTTTTAAGCTTCAACCCCTATGGCTGGTCTCAAAGACTGGCATTGAATGCCTATGGCTTTTCTAGGTGCAGGGTGCAAGCTGTCAATGGATCTGCCATTCTGGGGTCCAGAAGACAGTGGCCCTCTTCTCACAGCTATATGAGGCAGTTCCTCAGTGGGGATTCCATGTGGGGTCCAACCATCTATTTCCCCTCCACACTGCCCTAGCAGAGGTTCTCTGTGAGGGCTCTGCCCCTGCAGCAGGTTTCTGCCTGGACATCCAGGCTTTTCCATACATCCTCTGAAATCTAGGTAGAGGCTCCCAAGCCTCAACTGTTATACTCTGTGCACTGAAGGCACACCATCACATGGAAGCCACCAAGGCTTATGGCTTGCACCCTCTGAAGTAGGCTGTACCTGGGTCCCTTTGAGTCATGGCTGGAGTTGGAGCAACTGGGATGTATGGAACAGTGTCGAGATGAGGCTGTGAAGGGCAATTGGGGCCCTGAGCCTGGCCCCCAAAACCATTCTGTTATCCTAAGCCTCTGGGCCTATGGTGAGAGGGCCTGCTGCAAAAGTCTCTGAAATGCCTTTGAGGACTTTTCCCCATTTTCTTGGCTATTAGCACTTGGCTCCTTTTTCCTTATGCAAATTTCTGCAGCCTGCTTGAATTCCTCCCCTGAAAATGGGCTTTCCTTTTCTACCACATGGCCATAGTGCAAACTTTCCAAATATGTATGCTCTGCTTCCCTTTCAACTATAAGTTGCAATTTCAGGATATGTCTTTTCTCACACATATGAGCATAGGTTGTTAGAAGCATTCAGGCCACATCTTGAATGCTCTGCTGTTTAGAAATATCTTCTGCCAGATACCCTAAATCATCACTCTCAAGTTCAAAGGTCCACATATCTATAGAGCAGGGGCACAATGCAGCCAGACTCTTCGCTAAAGCATAGTAAGAGTGACTTTTACTCCAGTTCTCTGTAAGTTCCCTATTTCCATTTGAGACCCCCTCAGCCTGGAACTCACTGTCCATAACACTATCAGCATTTTGGTCACAACCATTCAACAAGTCTCTAGGAATCTCCAAACTTTACCTTATCTTCCTGTCATTTCCTGAGCCCTCCACACTCTTCCAACTCTGCCCATTACTCAGTTCCAAAGTTGCTTCCACATTTTCAGGTATCTTTATAGCAATACCCTACTCCTGGTACCAATTTCCTGTATTAGTCAGTCTCTTCTCACACTGCTATGAAGAAATACCTGATACCAGATAATTTGTAAAGAAAAGAGGTTTAATTGGCTCATGGTTCCACAGGCTGTATAGGAAGCATGATTCTAGCATCTGCTCAGCTTCTGGGAAAGTGTCATGAAACTTATAATCATGGTGGAAGGCAAAGGGGGAGTGAGCAATCTCACATAGTGGGAGCAGGAGCAGGATGATGGAGGTGCTACACACTTTTAAAACAACTAGATCTCACGGTAACTCAGTTACTATACAGTACCAAGGAGAATGGTGCTAAACCATTCTTGAGAACACTGCCCCCATTATGAAATCACATCCAACCAGGCCCAATACTCCAATACTGGGGATTATAATTATGTATGAGATTTTGGGGAGACACAAATGAGATCTGGTGGGGACCCCGATACCTCCAATAATGGGGATTACAATTCTATATGAGATTTGGTGGGGACACAAACAAAACCATATCACACAGATATACATTTATTTCCATATATATTTTTAATTATGGGAAACAAGAAAGTTAAAATTACCCACAATCCCATTATACAAAATAAAATGATATAAGGCAAAAATTGAAGATCCACTCTACCTACAATGTAAATTCTATTGAAACTTTTATTTTTTAATGATAATTTTTATTTTAGATTCAGGGAATACATGTAAAGGTTTATTGCATGAGTATATTTTATGATGCTGAGGTTTGTGGTACAAATGATCTCATCCACTGGGTAGTGAGCATAGTACTCAATTAATTGTTGCCTTCCTCCTTCCCTCTACCTTGCAGTAGTCCCAGTGTCTATTTTTGCCATCTCGTCCATAAGTAACTAATGGTTAGCTCCCATGTATAAGTGAGAACAGGCAGTAGTTGGTTTTCTGTTTCTTTGTTAATTTGCTTAGGATAATGGCCTCCAGCTGCATCCATGTTGCTGAAAATGACATGATTTCATTCTTTTTTATGGCTGCATAGTATTACATAGTACATATGCACCACATTTTCTTCATCAAATCTGCTATTGACAGGCACCTAGGTTGGTTCCATGTCTTTGCTATTATAAATAGTGCTGTGATGAACACACAAGTGCATGTAACTTTTTGGTAGAATGATTTATTTTCTTTTGGATATATACCCAGTAATGGGATTGCCAGATCAAATGATACTCTTTTAAGTTCTTTGAGAAATCTCCAAACTGCTTTCCACAGGCTTAACTAATTTATATTCCCACCAACAGTGTATACGCTTTCCCTTTTTTCTGCATACTGTTTACTCTGTTAATAGATTTTTTTTTTTTTTTTTTTTTTTTTTTTTTTTTTTTTTTTTTTTGCTGTGCAGAAGTTCTTTAGTTTAATTGAGTTCCATCTGTCAATTTTTGATTTTGTTGCAATTGCTTTTGAGGATTTAGTCATCAATTTTTCCCCAAGATCAATGTACAAAATGATGTTTCCTAGGTTTTCTTCTAAGATTTTTATGGTTTTGAGCTTTTATATATAATATTTGGTGAAAAATAGCAGTTCAGTTTCATTCTTCTGCATATCGCTAGCCAGCTTTCCCAGAACCATTTATTAAATAGGGGGTTCTTTCTCATTGCTCATTTTGTCATAATCAAATAGCCATAGGTGTGTGGTTTATTTCTGGGTTCTCTAGTCTGTTCCTCTGGTCTGTGTGTCTGTTTTGTACCATGCTGTTTTGGTTACTGTAGCCTTATAGTATAGTTTGAAGTCAGATAATGTAATGCTTCTGGCTTTGTTCCTTTTGCTTAGGATTGCTTTCAGTATTTGGGCTCATTTTTTTGCCTCTAGACGAATTTTAAAATAGCTTTTTCCAGCTCTGTAAAAATGATGTTGGTAGCTTGATAGGAACATTTTAAAATCTATAGATTGCTTTGGGCAATTTGGCCATTCTGGAAGATATAGATTCTTCCAGTCTATGAGCATGGAATGTTTTTCCATTTGTTTGTGTCATCTATGATATCTTTCAGCAGTGTTTTGCAGTTTTTCTTGCAGAATTTTTCACCTCCTTGGTTATATGTATTCCAAGGTATTTATTTTTTGTAGCTATTATAATGGGATTGTGTTCTTGATTTGGTTCTGTTTTAATGTTGGTGTAAAGAAATGCTGAATTTTGTACATTGATTTTTGTGTCCTGAAACTTTACTGAAGTTGTTAATCAGTTCTAGGAGCCTTTTAGAGTAGTCTTTAGGGCTTTTTAGGTATAAAACCATATAGTTAGTGAAGAGAGATAGTTTGACTTCTTTTCCTATTTGGATATCTTTTAGTTCTTACTCTTGCCTGATTTCTCTGGCTAGGAATTCCTCTATTAACACTTTGATATTTACCTTTCCCTACTTTTCCTGTTTGTGCATGCATATGTGTGTGCACATGTGCACACACACACACACACACCAAATGCTCACTTTTTTTCTAATGAGAAGCAGGATTTTTCTATATACACATTGCTTCACAACTCATTTTGTTACTTACAATATACCCTGGCCATCTTTCCAGACCATACAGATCTATCTTGCTTTTTGAAAAAGTTGCATTTTATTCCATTGCATGAACCACTGTTTTTTATTCATGCCTCTACTGATGCATTGAAATAATTTATCAATTGCTTTAATTGTTTATTATCATGTCAAACTACTTATTTCAAAGCTGTTTGTACATGTGTATTTACAGACCTGTACTGTTATTTTCCTAGGCTGTATTCCCAACATTTAGATGGCTCTCTTAAAGTGGAATAAACATTTTCCTCCCAAATCTATGTTCCTATTTCAATTCCCATCAACAATTTATGGCATTGCCCTTGTCAGATCAAAATGCTCAAAATATTATCAGGCTTCTACATTCATTTCAAGCTGATGGACAAAATTATCTTGATGTTTTAATTTGCATTTGTTTAATTCTGAACGAAGTATAACATCTTTACATGAATCCACTGGCCACTTATATGTAGATAACTTTGATATTCTTTTTTTAATGTACAGATAACTAAAATACCCTGCTGGTATCTGAGATGGCTTATAATAAAGCACATATTAGAACTATTAAAAATTGATGAAGTAAAACACAGAGGGGATTAGACTTCTGTGTTATATGTAAAGCACAAATGAACTTTAAATATGTACATTTCAATAAACATCTATGGGATACTTACTATGATCTAGGCACTTCCCTTGGCCCTTGGAGGCAGAGATTAATATGACCTTGTTCTTGAACTTGGAGGTTTTCCATCTAATTAAGCATCCTAAGATAGGAAATTAAAATATAAAAATGACCAGATTAGAAGCTTCATGTAAAAAAAATTATAAGCTTACAAAAACATTAGGATACAGACTCATAAACAGGATCAACAAATATGCCAAAGCAAAACTTCTAATGAGAAAAAAACTACAGGACTAGGATTTCACCATAATGGGCAAATTGATTGCAGGTTAGCATTAAACACATATTAGATTTGTATAATAAACATGTATTGAGGTTTCAGTAGGTGAAAACAAATTTAATTTCATCAGCAGTCAGAAGAATATGTACAAAAAGTTATAAATTGCCTCTCTCACTTCTTAAAATCTCTGCTTGGAGATTCTGTGACGGTTTTACAAATGGCTGATTCCACTGGGAGACTGCGTTTAGTTTCTCAGATGTAGTCACTCATAAAAAAGTTATAGTTTGTAATAAAAACATTTCAAATATCAAAGGAAAATGAGAGTGAGAACCATGTGTGCAATTCTCTGCAAAGCTGAGAAGCAAAATGCTTTCACTTCAGACATCTTATGAAGCACTGCAAAACGAAAATAATTCAGTTCAGGATCATACCCGGGATGCCAGATGCCTCACTGTTGGAAAGGTGGGGCTGCCCTGATTCTGGTCCAGAGTGGAAGTATTTATGAGATTAAATGCAACTTTCCTTTCCTAAAACTGCCCCAGATTATAAAACATTTGGCTAGATTGGCCTGGATAAATCTTCCAGGTCCAAACAGGACAGTTAAAATAGCCAATGAGTGGGACAGATTAGGAAGGAGTCCTCCCATCTCTCCACAGAATAGGCAGCTGTGTCCTTTTCCATATTTTCTTTCCTTTTCTTTGAACTTTCCAAGAAGCATTGAAATCATCAGGGAGCAGTAGAATAGATGGAATAAGTCTGAGCCAGGAGACACTATCAGTACAGTTCCTTCTACTGATTGGAGATTTTTGCCCCAGATACTTCCAATACCCTGTACTCTGGCAGGTGCTTTTAAGTGGGAGGGAAAGCAGGATATGAACTCTAGTCTGGGCACTCCTGTGGCGTCTTGAGTTCGGGCCTCAGCACTACCTTGTTGGCTCCAAAGCAGTCTCAAACTGTCTCAGGGGCTTGACTTTGTATCAGAGCCCATAATGGCCAGAATAAAAACATCAAGCAGCTTATTTGGCCTGAGGCAAAGATTTATATGACCACCTCAGCTTTCTTTACTTCCTATCTTTATTAAGGCATAAATAGTATACAAAAACTTCACATAATTAATGTATAGAATTTGGTGCGTTTGGACACATGAATGCACTCATGCTGTCATCACCACCATCAAGGTAATCAACATATTCATCACCCTTCACTCCAAAAGATTCCTTGTACCTTGCCTTTTTTTAATGGTAAGAACAGTTAACTCTCTTCAATTTGTAAGTGCACAATATCTTCTTGTTAACCATATCAACCGTGGTTTACAGCACATCTCTGGAATTTATTCATCTTGTATAAATGTAACTTTATACCATTGAACAAGTCTTCAAATATTCCTCACCTCATTCCCTTGAACATCTATTCTAATTGTCTGTCTGCTTGCATATGCTTGACTATTTTAGATGTCTCATATAAATGGAATCATGCAGCATTTGTCCTTCTGTGACTGGCTTATCTCACTTAGCTTAATGTCTTCCACGTCCATCCATGTTGTTGCAAATGGCAGAATTTCCTTCTTTTTTAAGGCTGAGTAATATTCCATTGTGTCTGTATGTTTGTGTGTGTGTGTGTGTGTGTTACTCATTCATCTGATAGACAATTGGGTTATTTTCATATGTTTGCTATTGGGAAAAATGCTGTAATGAACATGGGGATTGCAGATTGCTTTGGCTCTCTGATTTTAATGCAAGTCCTATTCCAGCCTAGATTATATCAGATTGAGCCTTGGTATATGTTGAACTCTTGAATCACAATATGACTGATTGCAATTTGGAAGACTAAGAGAAAACTTCCTGTAGTGGATTGAACTGGGGCTCCAAAAAAATGTGTTCAAGTTCTTATCTCTGGTATATGCCTATGTGATCTTATTTTGAAAGAAGGATCTTTGCAGCTGTAATAAAGTTGAGCATCTGAAGATGAGTTCATCGTGGACTTAGGGAGGCCCTAAATTGAATGACTGGTATCTTTCTGAGACAGAAGAGAAGACACAAAGAGATGGAAGGACCACATGCAGATGGAGGCAGAGTTTGGAGTGATGTGTCTGAGCCACAGAACACCAAGAATGGCCAGAAGCTGCCAAAAGCTAAGAGAGAAGCATGAAAGGGATTCTCTCTCAGAGCCTGCAGGAGGACCCAGCCCTTCTTTGATTTTGGAATTCTGGCATCCAGAACTCCAAGAGATTAAATCTCTGCTGTTTTAAGCCATCCACTTTGTGGTAATTTGTTATGGCAGCCCTGGGAAACTAATTCACTCCCACAATTCAGAGACAAGAGTTTAGTGTGCTCTGTGCTGGCAGTGTGCATCAGGAACCCTTTAAAATCACCCTTTAAGCACAGTAGACAGAACATAGGGTTTGGAGTAGACAGATCTTCTGAGTTACTGCTGTCTAGACAGTACTGTCTAGACAGCAGTAACTCAGAAGATCTGTCTATACAGCAGTAACTCAGAAGATCTGTCTTTTTGTGAGACCAGCTTTCTTTCTGTGAGACCAGCAAAGCAGTGTGGGAATATGGGACAGTACTCAGGTCGCATAAGTCAAGAATGTATTAGAGGTTATCAATTGTAGCTGCACATTAATGTCACCTGGAAGTTTTTTTAAAAAGTTACTGACAAGGCCCTATCTCTGAACAATTAAATTAGCGTCTCTGAGCACCGGCAATTTTTAAACTCCCTGGGTACCATTTCACACCCACTAGGATGGCTATTAGAAAAACAAGCAAACAAATATAAAACAGAAAATAAGTGTTGGCAAGGATGTGGAGAAATTGGAACACTTGTGCATTGCTGGTGGGGAATATAAAATGGTGCAGCTGCTATGAAAAATGATACAGCAGTTCTTCAAAAAAATTAAACACAGAATTACCAAATGAACGAGCAATTTCACTACTGGGTATATAGTCAAAAGAATTCAAACTAAGGACTCAAACAAGTATCTTATACCAATGTTCAGAGCAGCATTATTCACAATAGTGAAAAGGTAGGAACAACCCAATGTCCATCAGTGGTGAATGGATAAACAAAATGTGGTATATACATACAATGGAATATTATTCTGCAATAAAAGGGAATTAAGTTCTGATATACGCTATGACATAGATAAAGCTTGAAAATATTAAATGAAATAACACCAAATGTAAAGGACAAATATTGTATGATCACTTATCTGAGATACCAAGAGTAGTCAATTTCAGAGACAGAAAGTAAAAGTGTGGTTTCCAGAGAATATGGAGGGGGGAAAAGGAGATTAGTGTTTAATGGGTATGGCATTTCAAGTGAGAAAAATAAAATTCTGGCAATGGATAGTGGTGATGGTTGTACAACAACATGAATGTAATTAATGCCACTGAATTGTATACTTGAAAATGATCAACATGGTAAATTTTGTGTTATGAATATTTAATCATAACAACAAAACAAAACCTGACACCCTCTCTAGGCAATGGTGATATGCAAACAGATTGAGAAACAGGGATAAGCAATGCCAGAGCCCAGAAAGCTAAGCCAGGTCAGGAAAGTCATGAAAGAGACCACCTTCAGGCAGGAAATTCAGGGAGACCCAGGACAGGAGTCCCTGTCCTGAGATGAGATGCCTTGGACATAGGTGCTAGCAGTCAGTGATAGCATCTGACATGCATCTCATTCCTTGGACATAGATGCTGGGAGTCAGTGACAGCAAAGTAGTCACTGCAAGCCTGGTTCACCAAAGTCAGAGACTAAGGGCAGCACTAACATGGTGCTGAATCAGAGTTACCAGTGTTCCTTTGCAATACTCTGGATAGGACAAAATCACAAAACTGGTTCTTACTATGGGTCAAAGCTAAACTTGCGGCAAGGAGAGGGTAGGACAGCACACCTGACAAGTGACTCAGGAAGTGGAGAACCCTAAAACTGTTATAGCCCCAAGTCTGCTTTGTTTGATTAACATCTCAACTCCATATATTTTCTTTGTGTATTAAGAAACCCCATGAAACCTCAACTCTTAACCCCTTGGGTAGACTCCCACTCTGATCATCAGTCTGAGAGAGGTTTAGAGCCTGTAAGCCTTGCATAAGTCTGACAAGCAGTCTATCGATCTATTTCCAGCGCAGTGTGGGTTGCAGGGAAAAGTTGAGCAAGGGTGCGTGGGTGAGGGGTGAGGGCGTATGTGAATAGATGCTGATTCTCTTCATTTCCATTTCAGAGGGAATCGTTGCTGACCTTGTTACTCCCTTCTTTTAAAAAGTAATGATAATGTCAAAAACAAATTCTAGCCCTTTTTATTTGAAAAGATTTCAGTAACCTTGTTAGCAATGAAAGAAAATACACATACAAAATTCTTCTGTATCATAAATCGCCATGTTTCTAAAAGGAAAATACAGAGTTTCTGTTTTACCTCCTGAATGCATTTATTCTCACCTGGGCCCCTGACTCCCCAGCAGAGGAGCTGCATATCCTGTCCTCTCTGGCCTTGCTTCTACTCACTTGCTGCATAGGAGAGGTGGTAGCTTCTTAGCACACCTCATGAGGGCAGCATGTAAGTGAGAACTGTGGTATTACCTTAAAATGCTATCCCTGCCAGCTTTCCAACAGCAGATTATGCATTAAGAAAACATATAGCATCTCTCCTATTTTAATGGAGTTATTAGGAACAACTGTAATACTTCCTTTAAATAAACTAAGAGAAAGAAAAAGGATGATCTACAAATCTAACGGTCTTGTTATGACAGCATAAGAACAGCCTGCATTTTCTGTACCTTTACAATTATGTTTGTACATAAATGGGATTTGATTTAGTTAGTTCTGTGCTCAGGGGTGAAGCAAGGGCAGAACACAAAGTCTTGTCCAAGGGCTCAGTGAATCTTCAGCCCCCAGTAAGTCTGCTTTCTCCTGTTTAGTGCAGAACCAGCAAACAAGTAACATAGCTGTGCAAGATCAAATATACACAATGGTATGAGTGGACGTGGTTCTCAGGGTTCCTTTGCTCTTTGGGATGCCCTGGCAGCTGTGCAGAATGAGGAATTCATCAGGTCCAAAAGGCCCATGTATGTGTTCACTGACTTTTATATTAAATACTTTCTATAAAAGGGGTGGGCTGGGTAAGGGCAGGGCCCAGGAGTCTGCAACACTCAGGTGATCGATCACTCCAGGTTCCAGCTTCAGGATTCCTTGATGCATCATAATGATATTATCTCCTGTGTCTTCCTGTGTTTCTGGCTGAGCCATAGAATCTACTTGAGACTTCAGTGCAACTGGCCTGGCCATGGCCTATCATGGTTGTAAAGAACAGATAACTCAACAGATAATTGACTGCAAATTCTCTGCCATTTTCTCCAAAGAAATTCTAGCGTGAAGAGTGGCAATCTGTCACGGTAAACATTGTGCAGTGATCCCTTTGACAATGTTTAGAGGTCAGGCGTGTTTGATGGCTAATTTGCAGTGAACTATCAGAGAGCTGATAGATCAGATTCAGAGATCTGTCTTAATAATTTGAACTCTGGTTTTTCTGAGGACAATTTGATACATACACTCTCCCATCTATACCATAAAGTAGACTTTCTGAGTGATAGAAATAAATCATGTCTACCAGACAAAGTTTAGGCTGATACTGGCTAACACCTACAATTCCTATGATCTGCCTTCTTTTCTAGATTCCGTGCAGACCCTGATTCATTTATGTAGCTTCCCACACTTTTCTGAATCAACACTTCACCCTGTAGTTTCGATATTTTTATCTCTTAGATCATATCCATTCATATTCATTCATTCATTCATTCCCTTCTTCAAGAATCACATACGAAGTGTCTTTTATTCACCAAACAGTATTCTAGGTATTGAGAAAAGCAATACAAATAAAGGACACCATTCTGCCTTCAAGACACTCAGATTCTAGTTCAGAAGGTAGATGAGCAAACTCCCAGTAAAGGCCTGCAATTGCTTTCTAAACAAACTATATTATGTATACTTTAAAATCATCCTCATTTCAGATGATGATGTATCTCGTCTCCAATATGGTCTCCAGTGAACCTCACCTCCTGGTCTTTATCCTCATCTAAGGCTCCTCCACATTAAATCAGTGCTAGCCTGTGTGACCAATAAAATACAGAAGTGACTTCTGTGGTAATAAAAGGCATCACAGCTTACACTTTGGTCTCTTGAATGGCCAAGAAGCCAGCCACAGACTATGAGGACATTAAAATGGCCCATGCATAGACCACTTAAAGAAGAATCAAAGCCCCTAGCCATAGCCAGCTATCATGGAAGAAATCTTCCAACCCACTCAAACCTTCAGATGGGTGCAGCCCTGGCAGATATGTGACTATAACTTCATTAAGGACCCGAAACCAGAACCAGCCAGCCATGCCAATCCCAAATTCCTCACTCTTAGACACCGTGAGATACAGCAAATGATTATACATTCTAAGCAAATAAGTTTTGGGAAATTTTTTACACAGCATTAGATAATTAATACAGATAAGCTGTTTTTATCTTCTGAGATTTTGTTCTACCTGGAATACCTCTGTATGTTTTCTCATTTCATCTTTCTTACCTTTTAAGGCACAATATAAATATTATCTATTCTAATACTATTTTTCTTAAATAGATCAATATGAGATCTGAACCAGTTACTTGGCACACCACAAGTATTATAATTACTTGTCTATTTGTCACCACGATTTTTAGATTATGAGCAATTTATGAGCAGGCTGTGTTATATTCAAAGTTTACAGCATCATGGCGCTAGCCTAGGGTCTTAGACACTGTATATGTATGACAAACATTAAATACATAAGTAATAAATGGTAGACTATGGTACATACACAAGAATGTGCTATATTAATTTTTACATTTATATGCTTCATTTCAAGAGTTCTTTTGTTTTTTACATTGATTTTTCTGTATCAAAATTACTCTGGGGCATGAACCTCATCTATTGTGTCTCTTCTGTGCCTACAGATTCTAATATAGTGCTGGATACTCCATGCATGCTCAATAAATGTTGACTGACTAAGCATTTAATACCTTAAAACAGAAATTCAATAAATGTAGTCCCAGTGACCTGAAAGAGTAATGCTTCTCCTTGTGTGTCTAATGGATTACCAAGGAATATCTTTAGAGCCAGGATTTTAGAAACAACTACCAATGTCAAACTCAAGGACAAAACTATCACCTGAAAGGGCTTGCCCCAGAGAAAGAAAATTCCCATGGGAGAATAAAGAGCTGAAGAAATCAGCCTGTACACAGTCCATAGAAAGCTAGCCTCCTTAGACATAAAGGACTCCTAACTGCTATGCTCACCTCAAAATCAGATATCCTTCTAGGAGGGTGAATATTTCATCCAAGGTCAGGGATCAGTCAGATCCTAAAAGTCAATATGAGTGATGAGGCTAAGAAACATTTGAACTGGGTCCAGTGACAGTCTGGTTCATGGCCTGGTACTGACTATGCTCACCAAGAAGGCTCCATGTATCTTGCTCCTGGTGCTGCTCCTGTGGACCCTGTATATCTCTTCACCTTTTACACTCTAGTGTACAAAGTCCTTACCTCTAGCTCGGCCTGTGACTGGTTCTCTTTTTCTTTCATTCATGCTTGTTCTAACCTTGACTCATTGCTTGTGTCTTCTAGATAAATTTTCTTTCATCTGCTCCAGTATATCTTATGAACTTATGACTGAATAATTCCTTCTCATCTTCCAAAATTAGAGTTTTATCAATTGGGGAATAAATGTTGATGTTATCCAAACTTATTTTTTTTCTTTTTGGAAATAGGGCCTCTTTCTGTGGCCCAGGCTAGAGCACAGTGGTATAATCACATCTCACTGTAACCTTCAACTCCTGGGCTAAAATGATCCTTCTGCATCAGCCTCCCAAGTAGCTGGGATTACAGACATGTACCACCATGTCTGGCTAACTTTTTTTTTATTTTGTAGAGACAAGGTCTCCCTGTGCTGCCCAAGTTAGTCTCAAACTCCTGGACTCAAGAAATCCTTCTGCCTTGGCCTCCCAAAATGCTGAGATTACAGGTATGAGCTATTGCATCTCGGCCAAACTTTTAAAAGAGGAATTGGCTGGTTTTCTAAAAGAAAGCAGCCAAGTTCTAATGATAAAGTTATCCTTCAAAAATATTCAGGGTTATGAAAATGATAATAATATTTTTGTTAAGTGAGAGAAAAACACAAACATGGAAGGCATATAATGAATATTCAAGCCTTATAATATACTAACATTTACCATTTGGATTTTCAATAATTTAATAGAAAACCAAAACACATTTTTATTACTCAACATATTTGCATCTAGTTTATCCATCAGAGATGTAAATGCCTGGTCTCCAACCATGTTTATCTTGAAGGTATATTAATAACGTCACTGTTGAAGCATTTGTGGCTTGTATTCAACTGTATGTTTGTTATTATGAGAACAATAAATATAATTTTTAAAAGAAAAAGACAAAATTACATAAAATGGAACAATATTTAAAAGGAATGGAATAAAGTAAAAATTATTAATAGAAACATAACTTTAGAAAACAAATGGATTTAAAAATTAACATTATGGTACAGAAGGTTTATAAAAAATTGTATACACTAAAAAGAATTAAAATGATGCATGAATGTCTTTTGGCTCTGAAACTTACTTAAATTGAGTAATTTAAATAGCCTGAACATTTTTTGATCCTTTTTTACAGTTTGATTTTAAAAATAGCAAATGAAACATGATCATCACAGTCTTTGAATTGTATTTATTAAATTCCTATCTGTTTTCTTTAAAACCATGTCAAGTATATAAATAACAACATAAGGGCATATTAAAAATTGATCCTTGTGTTGCTTGTACGTTAATTTTCCTCTCTGTTCTCATTTACAGTATTTACCACCACCACCACCACAACAGTTATAGAGCACTCACCACAGGTCAAGAACTCTACTAACTAATGCATAATCTCACTTAACATTCCAAACTAATCTATGGCTAGGGGTACTTGCCATGCCAGATGGGAAAACTGAGGAATAGGGAGGTTAAATAATGTGTCCTAGATCACAGAGCTGGAGATGGCAGAGCTAGAATACAAATAAGTTCTATTTGACTCCACAACCTGAGCTGTTACTCACCCTACTATGTCTTTCAGAGTCTTAAGTCCATCTCCTTCAAAAGATCTGCTCACAGCCATAAAAAGGAACGAGATCATGTCTTTTGCAGGAACATGAATAAAGCTGGAGGCTATTATACTTAGCAAACTAACACAGGAACAGAAAACCAAATGCCAAATGTTCTCACTTTTAAGTAGGAGCTAAATGATGAGAGCACATGGACACACAGAGGGGAACCACACACACTGGGGCCTGTTGGGCGGGCGGGGATTGGGAGGAGAAAGAGGAGCAGAAAGATAGGGTAGGGTCAGAAAGAATAGCTGGTAGATGCTGGGCTTAATGCCTGGGTGATGGGATGATCTGCACAGCTGACCGCAATGGCACACATTTACCTATATAACAAACCTGCACATTCTGCACATGTACCCCTGAACTTAAGTTGGAAATTAAATAAAAAGATCTCTCTCTTCTCCAGATGTCCAGTGAGATTTCCACACAGATCTCACTCACTTTTCTAAATCAAAGCTTTTGTTACATATTGTATTTTGATTATATGCTGCCTTCTATTGTTATGCACAAGTTTAAAATGTGTAACACTTGTTCCTCAACTATAAACTTTATGAATGTAGGTTCATGTCGATTATGTGGAATATACTCTTCCAGTTTACCAAACCACTAACTCAAACCTAAGTACTCAGTGAATACTAGATGAATTGAATTTGGGTGTTACTATATATAATAGGTGTTGAGGGTTAATAAAGTATTTAGCACACATATCCTCATAATGTGCCAAGTACTTTACATATATTGCTTCATTTAATTTTGGAGGTGCTCTGTGAAGTTGGCTTCACATGTCCATTTTACAAATGAAGAAATTGGATAAATGTTAAGCAATTTCACCAAAGCCACACAGATAACTAGTGAAAGTCTGGGATTCAAATCCAAATTTTTGTAAAAATATCTGTGCTCTTATCATCTATAGTCCTGTTACATTATGATTTTATAGGACAATTGATATTATTAACAAAATTATTTTTGCTGCTGGGTAAAGAGTAAACAAGAATTGGTTAAACAGAAAAAAAACATATTGTTATATATTTGAGTGTCTGAGTACTGTGTGCCTGAATACATGGAACTGAATATGAGGGATCTGACTGATAATTTGATACTTGCTTTAGAGTAGAGAAGAAGGAAATGGATTGAAGAGAGTCTTTCTAGATATATCACTTACCTGAAAGAAAGAAAATTGAGTTCAACAAGAATATTATCTGTAATCCTTCACAACTAAAGCTTGACATATAAATAGCCTCTGATTTCATATCACATTACCGATCATTTCTTTTGGAGAAGTGAAGTTACTTTTATTTCTACAGCTTAACTTTTTGAGATGACTCAGTTTTAATATAAGATATTCCATAGTCCATTATTATTACATATTTAAAATGACAGCTTGAATGTTCTCTTTTGACCACCAATTTCTTGGGAAGCATCACCTCGTTTTCCTACCTCAAGTTTGTAGTATATTAAAATAAATTTTATTTTTTCTCAGGGATCAACCTATAGTCATTATTTCCCTTCTTGCCTTTTTCTTTCCTGATAGATGATTTGCCCCAAAAATGACTGGATCAAAACAAGTCACAGGGCAGCAGGACAGATGAAGAGCACTCATGAAGAAAGAACTGACCCCCCACTGGACTTTCTCATAAACTGATGACTCACTCCCTATACAAACACTGTCTTCACTGAGTGCAGATGCTCTGCTGTCTAAACCTTTGCCGAAGATGGCCACAATGGATTAGCAACATCTTTATTTGCTGAGAAACAATACTTTTGATAGTTTACAAGGTGGCCATATCTAATAGAGTCATCAACATCCAGGGGCAAAATTGATTTTAGTAAACATCAAATTGGAAAAAAAAAAAAGATTTTTTTTCATTGGCCTTTTAAAACTAGCATTTAACTATATATTTTTTCATGACACCATTTCTTAAATGGCTAATGTATTTGGCAAACAAAGCCAAATGTAGTTCTATAAACAGTATTATGAATAATGAGGAATTGGAGATACAATAGGAGAAAAGTGAATTGCTGCAGAATGAGATACAGCTGAGTAAGGCAGAAATAAGAAAGGGAGAAAATAGTCTACCAATACAGAGGAAGACTGCCTCAATTCCAAGGTGAGAGAAAACAATGTATGCCCCAGAAAACTGAACAGAAATACATCTTTTATGTTCATTTCAGTATTATTTATTATGGTGAAGACACAGAAACAATATACATGATCAGCCATTCTGGCTCATTCATGTGAGAGAACATAATACAGCCGTAAAAATGAGTTACAGAGAAATATTTAATGATGAGAAAAATCCATTAAATGATATAAAGAAATAAAAACCAGATTTCGCCAGGCATAGTGGCCCACACCTGCAATCCCAGCACTTTGGAAGGCTGAGATGGGTGGATCATTTGAGCTCAGGAGTTCGAAACCAGCCTGGCCAATATGGTGAAACCCGTCTCTCTACTAAAAATACAAAAATTAGCAAGGTGTGGTCATGTGTGTCTGTAGTCCCAGCCACTCAGGAGGCTGAGGCAGGAGAATCACTTGAACCTGGGAGGTGGAGGTTGCAGTGAGCTGGAGATTGTGCCAGTGCATAATCCAGCCTGGGCAACAGAGCGAGACTATATCTCAAAACAATAACAACAACAACAACAACAACAACAAAAACAGATTTTAAAATAGTAGATACACCATGATGCACATTAGCTAAAAACACACAGAGATATTTAAGTGAACACAAATAATATAAAGATTAGAAAGCTAAGCACCCAAATGTTATCAGTGCTTAGCTCTGGGTTATGAACTTATTGATAGTTTTAATATTATTCTATGTACTTTTGTATATTTCTCAACTGTTCTATAATTAACATGTATTATCTTTATGTACACAAAAACAATAAATTGAATTTTTTAAAGAGAAGAAGATGGCCAAGAATAGAACCTCTATTTTTGGCAATAAGGCTGACTAGATACCCTAACCAGTCCTTTTGCTGAAAACAAGAAATTTTGGGCTGAACAAAAAATAGAATAATCAAAGTAAGCATCTCCTTTAAAGACACATTGTCAAACTGGTAGAGATCTACAGAAGCCTAAAACAAAGTCAAAATGGAAAGTCAGGTAGGTAACAATTACTCAAATGTCTTTTACTTTGAGAGTGTATTAGTTTGTTCTCACAGTGCCAATAAAGACATACCCGAGACTGGGTAATTTATAATTGGATCACAGTTCCACGTGGCTGGGGAGGCCTCCCAATCATGACTGAAGGTGAATGAGGTGCAAAGATAAATCTTATATGGCATCAGGCAAGAGGGTTTGTGAAGGGGAGCTCCCACTTATAAAACCATCAGATCTCGTGTGACTTATTCACTATGACCAGAAAAGCATGGGAAAGACCCACCCCCATGATTCAATTACCTCCCACTGGGTCCCTCTCAGGACACAGGGGAATTATGGGAGCTACAATTCAAGATGAGATTTGGGTGGGGAAATAGCCAAACTACATCAGAGAGATATGCTAAGCTCTGGTGAATTTAGCTTCATTTTTCATAGCTATGCCAAGTGCAAGCAGTGCTGTGATGGAGTTGCCTATTACTGGCCCCAAGAATTAATTGTACTCATCTTTTCCCATCTTCACATTCAGTGACTTCACTTTGGCACTTGAAATTGGCATGTATTTACAACACAGAAATTGGCAAATACGACAAATAAGGATGTTTTTATCAGAGAAGCAGCCCTTAAGCATTTACCAACACATTACTGAGCAAAGTTTAGGGGAAAAAAAAATCCTAGGATCCTGTAGAAGATGACGAATCTAATTGTAGACCCCATATAAAGCTGGGCCCCAAAGATCTGCATACTTGGTATAAGAGAAGAGTCGAGATAAGCCTACGCCACAGAAGGAATCATCAAGGAAACAAATTGATGCTGGGTGTAGAACAAAACAGCCTTCTTGAGAATTAAACCACCCTCATAATCATTTTAGAACCTGAAATTCATACTACCAGTGTGGTCCACAAAACTTTAAGCCAAAATTTGAAAGTGTTCAAGTATCGCCAGGTGTCTGGCTAATTCAAACATACATTTTTTTAAGTTCCTTTGAATTTTTTATTTTATTTTATGTTATTTTAAACTTTTATTTACATGTACAGTTTTCTCATATAAGTACATATGCAGGTTTGCTATTTAGGTAAACTGTGTTACTGGAGTTTGGTGTACTAATAATAAGCTTAGTACCCAATAGGTACTCACACTCCACTCACCATCACTCCCAAGTAGGCCCCAGTATGTGTTCTCCTCCCTGTGTCCACATGTTCTTATTGCTTAGCTCCCACTTATAAGTGAGAACAAGCAGTATTAGGCTTTCTGTTCCTGTGTTAACTTGCTTAGGATAATGGCATCCAGCTCCATCCATGTTGCTGCAAAGGACATGATTTCATTCTTTTTTATAGCTGCATAATATTCAATGGTGTGTATGTACCACATTTTCCTTTTCCAGTCTACTGTTGATGGGTACTTAAGTTGATTCCATGTCTTTGCTATTGTGAATAGTGCTGCAATAAACATATGCATGTATGAGTCTTTATGGTAGAATGATTTATATTCCCTTGGGTATACACCCAATAATGATATTGCTGGGTCAAATGGTAATTCTGTCAAACATACATTCTTTCTGTGGAAACGTATCTACAATTTGGCCTCAAAAATCAGCAGAAATATTACCTCACATTAACAAATGAAAATAACAGTCATGAAAATATGGCAGCTTGAATAAGAAAAAACAAACAGCAAAATTGACATTCAAAAGTTTTAAATATAATGTAGGTACAAAATTAAAAATAATACATTAAATATTTAGAGAAATAAAAGAGAATTGTAAATCTGAAAAGGGAATGAGAGTATATTAAAACAAAGAAGAAAGGGAATCGAGGGAAACAAATGGAAATTCTAGAAATAAAAATAAAGTAATAGAAAGTTAAAACTCAGTGGACAGGTTAAACAGAATTAGACACAGCTGAAGAGAAAATTAGAAATATCAGAAGGCAGATTTAATAGATGTCTCTAGAATGTGGCAAAAGTGAGACAAAGAGGTCACAAATGTGTAACAGATGTTAAGAAGCATAGTAGAAAGATAAAGGCAATACTTGTGTGGTAAATCCATAAATGAACTATAAGAATATAAATATAAAATTTAGGATAATGGTTACTTATGGGATAAAGTGAGGCACGGATAATGTGGGGGTAATTAGGGCTTCAAAGATACAAGAACATTCTATTTCTTAAGATTGGTGATGGGTACAAGTGCTCCTTTTGATTGTTCTTATGACTTAAGGTATATTAGAAATACTCCTTTTTATGTTGTTAATCTTTAATAAAAAGCATTTTAAAAGTAGCTGGAAAAGAAATACTCCACAGTATGGCTATTTTATTTTCCCATCTTTTCTCATACGCTCAAATTTTCTTTCCTGACAGTATTAAATTTATAATAAAAATATAATGATATATACACTTATAAAAAAGAAGGCTGTCTTTTTCCAACACAATAAATATCTTTGCATAAAATAGCAAACTTGGATGACCCTTTTATCTAGGACCTTCTCTTTTATTTACAGATAAAAAGATGTATTTTTAAAATATCACATACCAAAGCAGGAAGTCTCCTTTGGGTTCCAATTTTTCTCAGGTTTCTAATGAATTAAGGAAGCCTTTTAATTACTCTTTAAAACCTATGCAGATTCTTAAAATGAATTACTTCAGTTTCTTAATTATATTTAATGACAAATTAATTAGAGGTCTGGGACTGGTAAAATCATAATAAGACTGCTGAGACTTAAACTTGTTTCAAACAGTGTCTATGACAGAGATAAGATTGATTTAATTTTTGACTTAATGTGTGTATAGAAAGGGTTAGAATAAGGCGCATTGGTAAGAGAAACACTGACATCGGTAGGCTTTTAGAGAATTTGTTTAGGCTCCAAAGCATTTTATTTTATTTTTTGAGACAGGGTCTCCCTCTGTCACCCAGGCTGGAGTGCAGTAGTGCAATCTTGTCTCATCGCAGCCTCAACCTCCCCAAACTCAAGTGATCCTCCCACCTCAGTCTCCTGAGAAACTGGAATCACAGGCATGTGCCACCACACCCAGCTAATTTTTGTATTTTTGGAAGAGATTGGATTTTCCATGTTGCCCAGATCGGTCTTCAACTCCTGAGCTCAAGCAATCTGCCCGCCTCGGTCTCCCAAAGTGCTGAGATTTCAGGCATGAGACACAGCCTGGACCAAAGCATTTTAAATAATTAGGTAATTAATCAAATCTTAAAGACAGAAAAAAGACTTTTTAAAGTCCCAAATTTGACCTGCTATAAAGTGACAGTTTGCAAAATCATTTAAGAGAAACAAAAAGATAAAAATTTAAAAATAATCCTATTGAAAGTTGCTTCAGTTTTTCTAACATAAACAATAAGCTATTTTATAATATATTTAAGGCTGAATACTTTCTACTTGAAAAACATAACTTTATTAGCAAATTTTACTTATTGAAAATAAATTGTCAGGCTGGGTACAGTAGTTCACACCTGTAATCTCACCACTTCAGGAGCTCAAGGCAGGAGGATCTCTTGAGCTCAGGAGTTTGAGACCAGCCTGGACAAAATGGCAAAACCCCATCTCTATAAAAGGTACAAAAATTAGCCGAGTGTAGTGGTGCACACCTTTAGTCCCAGAAACCCAGGGGGCTGAGGTGGGAGGATCACTGAGCCTGGGAGGTCCAGGCTGCAGTGAGCCGAGATCACGCCACTGCATTCCATCCTTAGTGACAGAGCTAGACCATGTCCCAAAATAATAATAATGGTAATAATAAATTGGTATAAGTATTTTTTGTTTCCAGCCATATTTATTGAGCTATAATTCATATATAGCAAAACACACAGTCATTACGCATGAAGTTTGTTTGATTTTGACAAATTTATGCAACTATGTAATCCAAATACCCATAAAGATATAATTTAGTTCCATGACCTCGGAAATTTCCCTCGTTGCCCTGCCCCTCAACACTTAACCCCATGCAACTACTGTCCTGAATTCTATTACCATTAACTAGATTTGATTTTTCTAGAATCATGAATATTTGTCAATATTTATTCTCATGTCTAGCTTCTTTCATTGAACATAATGTTTTTAAAATATTGTATTTAACATCACAATTTGCTTATTCATTTTTCTGCTGATGACTACCTGGGGTGCTTCCAGGTTTTAGCTTTTATAAAGGTACTATAGACGTTTTTCTATAAGGCTTTGGTGAACTATATATTTTAAATCCTTTCGCATTACATAGGTATGGGATTACGGATCATAATGTAAATATATATGTAGCTTTAAAAAAAAACTGCTACAAATTTCCTCAAAGTAGTTATATCATATATTTCCACTATGACTGTATGACAGTTTTGGCTGATTCACTCTTTGCCAACCTTTGGTATGGCTGGTTAGTCTTTCATTTTAGCCATTCTTGTGTGTGTAGTGGGCTGAAGTTTTCTCTCCTTGAATGTTTCTGATATTCTCTTCACATAGGGGCAATCTAGCCTCATAAAGCAATTTGGGAATCATTTCTTCCTCCTGTATTTTCGGAATCTGTGGCAAGTTTTATATTCTATTTCAAATGAAGGTTTTAATTTTTTGGATACGTATAAGGCTGTGGAGGTTTTTCATATATTGTCATGTTCTTTTTTGTAATTAGACATTTGGAATTTGTCTATTTACTGAGGTTAAATTATGGGTGCAAAATTGTTTATAATGTCCCTTTTTGTCTTTTAACATCTGTATAATTTGTAACATCCTCTCTATCATTTTTAATATTGGCAATTTTGGCTTTATTTCTTTTCTTGATCAGTCCTATTGGATATTTAACAATTGTATTAATCTTTTCAAAGAACCAAATTTTTTACATTTTTCATTTTTGTGTCCATTTTCTATTTTACTAATTTCAAATTATGTTTTTACTTATATTGTGTTAATTTCTTCTGATTTTTCTAGCTTAAACTGAAAGCATAAATCATTTAATGTATATATATTTTTTCAAATCTAAGCATTTAAAGCCATCGATTTATCTCTAAGTACAGCATTAGTATGTATGCCACAAATTTTCAAATGCTATATTGCAACTGCCATTTCATTGCTAAATTTTTTTTTACTTCTCTTGTGATTTCTTCTTTGACCCATGAGCTATTTAAGAATTTATTTTCCAAATATTTAAAGATTCTCTAGATATCTTACTGTTATTAATTTCTAGCTTAATACTACTGTGGTCAGAGGAATACATTCTGTATAATTTTAATTGCTGAAATTTATTACAACTTATTTTGTGGCCCAGTATGGTCTATCTTAGTACACTTTCCATGTGCAATTGAGAATAACTGTATTGTTTTGGTTTGGTTATTTTATAACTAAATTACGTGAATTCAGTTTATAGTTTCTCTAATCTTCTATATCTTTATTGATTTTTTGTCTAATTGCTATATTGATTACTGAGGTATTAAGATCTCCAACGATATTTTTGCATCTATTTCACATTATTACTTCAAGCATTTAGGAGCTTTATATTAGGTGCATAGTCATTTCTCTTTTATTATTATGAAATGTTCCTCTTTTCTCTAGGAATACTCTGTTTTGCAGTGTCTGATATTAAGATAGTTTCTTTATGTTTAGTATATGCATCACATATCTTTTTCCATTCTTTTACTTTGTGTTTGTATCTTTATAGTTAAGATGTATTACTGATAAATAGCATAATTGAGTCTGATTGGCTTTCACTTACTTTAATTGAAAAGCACATTACTTCATTTATCTTTCATGCTATTATTGATGTGTTTATGTTTAATTCTACCATGTTTGTATTTTTTTTCTATCTGTTCCATTTTCTCTTTATATTTGTTTCTCCCTGTCATCTCTTGAGTGAATCAAGTCTTTTAAAATATATTCTATTTTAGCTTCTCAATTGACTTTTTAGTTGCACCTCTTTGTGGAGATTACCACAGGTAACTGCTATAGATTGAGCTGTGTTCCCCCAAAGTTCATGTGTTGAAACTCTAACCCCCAAAGTTTTAGCACTTGGAGATGAGGCTTTTGAAAGATAATTAAGTTGGGGGTCCTCATGATACAGTTATTACCAATGTAAGAAGAGACCAGAGAATTTGCTTTCTTTCTCTCTCCATTGTATGGAAACACAGTGAGAAAGTCGCCAGGAAGAGAGCCCTTACCAGGAACCAAATTGGCTGGCACCTTGATCTTGAACTTCTCAACCCCCAGAATGATAAGAAATAAATGTCAGTTGCTTAAGCCATCCAGTTGACTATATTTTGTGATGGCAGCCTGAGTTGACTAAGACTGAGTGCATCTTTATCTTTCACAGTATATCTTCCACAATTAATTTGTGACTTCACTGATAGCATAAGCATCTTACAGCAATGAACTTCTAATACTGCCCTCTGTCCCTTTGTGCTATTCTTTTCATACATTCAACTTTTATTTATGCTATAAATTTCATAATATACTGCTATTGACTTTTATTTAAACAACCAATAATTTTTAAATGAAATTTGATTGTACATATATTTCTATTTGATAATTTTTATCTGGCACCTATCCTCTCTGGATTATTTTTTCTTCAGTCTTAAATTCTCTTAGGGTTAATTTAATTGCACGTCTCATAAAGAGGAATATTTTTACAGATTTTCTACATGTACAAATGTCTTTATTTCACTTTCATGCTCGATGATTCTTTTGCTGGGTATAGAATACTAGATTGTAGTTTTATTCTTTCAGCACTTAGAAGATATTATTCCATTGTCTTCTAGCCTTCAGTTGTTCCTAATGAGTAGTCCTTCTATGTTCTTATTGTCATTCATCTGCATGAGTGTTTTCTATTCTCTGGCTGCTTTTAAGATGTTCCCTTTATCTTGGATTCTTTTTAGCAGTTTGACTATGATATGCCTGTGTGTAATTTAATTTGTATTTATTCAGCTTAGAGTTTGTTGAGTTTCTTGAATATGTGCACTGAGGATTTTCATCAATTTTGACCTCTTTCTCTTTGTTGTCTTTCCATAACTCAAAATACATGTATGATTGATCATGTTATATTGTTTCACTTAGACATGTGTTCCACTTTTTTGTCTCTCATTTTTCACTTTTGTATCAGTTTATATGATTTATATTGACCTATCTTCAAGTACATAAATTCATTCTTGTGGCATATACTCTGGGCTTGTAAGCCCACAAAAGAATTCTTCATGTTTGTCATCATATTTTTCATATCTAGGCTCTTTTAAAAATAGTTTTTACAGCTTTTCTGATATTCCCTCTTTTCACAAATACTGTTCACCTTTTCTACTAGTATCATTAGCTTGTTTATCATGATTATTTTAAATACTTTGATATGTTCAACATTTCTATCATCTTTGGGTCTTATTCAAATGACTATTTTCTCCCTATATTACGAGCCATATTTGCTTGCTGCTTTGTGTATTTCATAATTTTTATTAAATGCTAACATTGTGTATAAAGGAATAGAGATGAAAGCAAATACAACTTTCACTCAGAAAAGGGTACCTTTTTCAGTTAGGCTATTAATGAGAGGAGCTCAAACTATCTGTAATTGAGATGAGTATAGATTTTCTGATGCTTTAGATTTAGTTCAGCAAAGACTTCAAAGGTTTGAGGGTAGGATTAGAATATTTCCTTTAGCATAGCTTGAGATCTGAGTAATTGGAGAGTTTGCCTAAGTTCTCTCTCCCTGACTTTAGCCTTTGGTATGCCTGGTGCACCTGTTTTTCAGGGGATTATCTGTCAGCTCTTTAATTTCTCTCTCAGCTCCAGTGGGCTGCTGCTTTCAACTTGTGAGGCCTGAAATGCCTGGAAGTTTTCTTGCAGTTGTCCTGCATTACCCTCAGGTTTCAGCAGGTCCAGCACACCTGTGTCTAGGAAAAGCAGAGGCATCTCTCACAAAGTCCCCTACCCCTCAACCAACCATAGAAATCTCCCCTTTCTCTGGCCCATAGTGCTTTGTAGAATTCCCTCCATTCTCCTGTCTTCCTTTACACTTAAGCCTATGCTTCTGGAGGATAAGTCTCTCCACTTCTCTGTCCTTCCCCAATCTTGCCAGCAATGACTCAGTGGAAGCCTTTGGAAAAGATCTGAAAAGAGCAAACTGTCTTTGTGTATGGGGCACTTAGGGTTTCTGAATCATCATACCATCCTTTACTTGGCCTTTAAAAATATGTTAAAAAGCTCAGCCATTTTCTTTTATTTGCTTCTGTGGCAGCTTCCTCCTCCTCCCCCAGCTTTTCTATAAGGATGGAGTAGCTGAGGGTTTCTTCTCTCACTTTGATTTAGTTCATTAGTCTTTTTTGCATCCTCAGCTCTCTTTTGTTGAACCAAACACATGAATTTGTTATCCCCTTTTATTTTTGTTAGGGTAGGAGTAATGTATCCTTGAGACTTTCTATATTCTACACCCTAAATGGATGCAAAGGAGCTAGCATACACAGTCAAATAACGTAAGACCATCCCTTAAATCTTCCCATACAAAATTAAGTTCTTCAGATAAATATATGTTACTTCTCCTATATCCAGGCAGGATTATGATTATGTTAACTTAGATTTGATCCCAGGGATTCTCAATCTTTTCTTGATAAAGTTACTTTTAATATCATAGAAGTTTTATGCCCTATCATAAAAATTAGATCTAGTGTAACTGAACCTTATCCTAAGCAAGTCCCACAACAATGAATCCTCTCTCTCCCAATGCCTCCCCACCACCTACTCTGTCACCTAGGCTTCCTCCAATAAGCCTGTTCTTTAATCCACTCTGTATACTGCTTAGAGAGAATCCCTAAATCACAGAGCTGATCCCTGTCTTTGAAGCCCTTCAATGACTCCCCATAACACAGTTGACAATGCTCTTCATGATCTGGCCCTGCATTATTGTTACAACCCCTCCACTCTAGATCATAAGGTATACAATTTTATTTTCATTCAGCAACTATTTTGAACTCTATTCTGTTTAGTAACAGAAAAGTTAATCTAGTCAATTTTGGGTAAATCCAGTAAATTTATTATTTTCTTGCTCCCCATTTTCTCCCCTAGGTTGAGTGTCTCATATCTGATTCTCATGGGCCTATCTTGAAATATTTCAGTTATCATCACTCTTCTACACTGGAAAATCCAGCAATGTCTGAGTTTTCATTTGGCTTTTAGTCTTGGGTTCCACATTATATCTGCTGCTGTGTTTTTTTCCTCCCTGTTATGAAGCCCAACATCACAAATCCACAGGTTTTTCAGTGTCATCTTCACAGAAGTCTTTTGGCTACTTCCCTCTCCTGGTTGAGTCTTGCAAGGATTCCGCAAGACTTTCTACAATTCTTCTGTATATTCATTATATTCAGAAATTTCTAGTCTACTCTCTAGTGCTATGGTGATATAAAGAATTCTGTGGGGCTTGTCATTTTCCAGGCAACCCAGAAGGGCATCAGAATACAAGCCTCCTTAACTGTATTAGCTTGTTTTCACACAGTTGATAAAGACATACCCAAAACTGGGGAAAAAAGAGGTGTAATTGGATTTACAGTTCCACCTGGCTGGGGAGGCCTCAGAATCACAGCAGGAGGCAAAAGCCACTTCTTACATGGTGGTGGCAAGAGAAAAATGAGGAAGAAGCAAAAGCAGAAACCCCTGATAAACCCATCAGATCTCGTGAGACTTATTCACTATCATGAGAATAGCACAGAAAAGACTAGCCCCTATGATTCAGTTACCTCCCCGTAGGTTCCTCCCATAACATGTGGGAATTCTGGGAGATACAATTCAGGTTGAGATTTCAGTGGGGACACAGGCAAACCATGTTATTCCACCCCTGGCCAATCCAGATCTCATGTTCTCACATTTCAAAACCAATCATGCCTTCTCAACAGTCCCCCAAAGTCTTAACTCATTTCAGCATTAACCCAAAAACCCACAGTCCAAAGTCCCAGCTAAGACAAAGCAAGTCCCTTCTACCCATGAGCCTGTAAAATCAAAAGCAAGCTAGTTACTTCCTAGATACAACAGGGGTACAGGTATTTGGTAAATACAGCTGTTCCAAATGGGATAAATTGGCCAAAACAAAAGGGGCCCATGCAAGTGTGAAATCCAGTGGGGCAGTGAAATCTTAAAGCTCCAAAATGATCTCCTTTGATGCCATGTCTTGCATCTGGGTCACACTAATGCAAGAGGTGGTTTCACATGGTCTTGGGCAGCTCCACTCCTGTGGCTTTGCAGGGTACAGCCTCCTTCCTGGCTGCTTTCATGGGCTGTCATTGAGTGTCTGCATTTTTCCAGGGGCATGGTGCAGGCTGCCAGTGGATCTACCATTTTGGGGTCTGGAGGACAGTGACCCTCTTCTCACAGTTCCACTAGGCAGTGCCCCAGTAGGAACTCTGTGTAGGGCTCCAACCCCACATTTCCCTTCTGCACTGCCCTAGCAGAAGTTCTCCATGAGTGCTGCCCTTCCCATGTAGCAAACTTTTGCCTGGGGATCCAGGCATTTCCATACATCTTCTGAAATCTAGGTGGAGGTTCTCAAATCTCAATTATTGATTTCTGTGTGCCCACAGGCTCAACACCACATGGAAGCTGCCAAGGCTTGGGGCTTCCACCCTCTGAAGCCACAGCCCGAGCTCTACATTGGTCCCTTTCAGCCACAGCTGGAGTGGCTGGGACACAAGGCTCCAGGTCCCTAGGCTGCACACAATACTGGGACCCTGGGCCCAGCCCACACAACCACTTTTTCCTTCTGGGCCTCTGGGCCTGTGACGGGAGGGGCTACTGGGAAGCTCTCTGACATGGCCTGGAGACATTTTTCCCATGGTCTTGGGGATTAACATAAGGCTCCCTGCTACTTATGCAAATTTTAAATTTCTACAGCTGGCTTGAATTTCTCCTCAAAAAATGGGTTTTTCTTTTCTACTGCATTGTTAGGCTGCAAATTTCCTGAACTTTTATGCTCCATTTCCCTTTTGAAACAGAATGCTTTTAGCAGCACCCAAATAACATTTCGAATGCTTTGCTGCTTAGAAATTTCTTCTGCCAGATATCCTAAATCATCTCTCTCAAAGTTCAAAGTTCCACAAATTTCTAGGGCAGGGGCAAAATGCTGCTAGTCTCTTTGCTAAAATATAACAAGAGTCACTTTTGCTCCAGTTTCTAATAAGTTCCTTATCTCCATTGAAGACCACCTCAGCCTGGACCTTATTGTCCATATCATTATCAGGCTTTTGGTCAAAGCTGGACAACAAGTCTCTCGGGAGTTTCAAATTTCCCACAATTTCCTGTCTTCTTCTGAGCCCTCCAAACTGTTCCAACTTCTTCCTGTGACCCAGTTTCAAAGTTGTTTTCACATTTTCGGGTCTCTTTTCAGCAATGCCCCGCTCTACTGCTACCAACTTACTGTATTAGTTTGTTTTCTCACTGCTGATAAAGACATATCCAAAATTGAGAATAAAAAAGTTTAATTGGACTTACAGTTCCATATGGCTGGGGAGGCCTCAGAATCATGGCAGGAGGCGAAAGGCACTTCTTATATGGTGGCAGCAAAAGAAAAATGAGGAAGAGGCAAAAGCAGAAACCACTGATAATACCATCAGATCTTGGCAAGACACTTTCACTAACACGAGAATAGCACAGGAAAGACTGGCTGCCATAATTCAATTACCTCCTCCTGGGTCCCTCCCATAACGTGGGAATTCTGGGAGATACAATTCAAGTTGGGTTTTGGGTAGAGATGCAGCCAAACCGTAGCATTCACTTTGACAATTTCAAATTTATATGGGGTCTTCTGTTCTCCCTTGAAGTTTAGAGAAACTTTATTTTAAACTGGAGTTATAAAAACGAATTCTGCCTCATCACACTCTTCTCTAAGTATCTCTGACTTACTCTTGTACTATAGCTTTTGAAACTCAAAAGCCAAGACTTGACATCTTTGTTCTCTAGTTCTACAGAGACAACACCCACTGAGCACAATGTGGCCCCCTGTCTAATGACTTAAAAGCAGAAAGGGAGTACAAGACAATAGAAAATGATGGGTAGATGAAAGGGGAAAGAGAAATGTATCAGTTAATATCCACCACATAAACTGGTTTTTACCCTTTTCAAATTAAAGTATTTGAGACCAGCAGAAAAGCAAGAACAGAGATCGCAGCATTCCCTACACCACTGCTATTTTTTTTTAAGTGACACTATTGCGCCCTTATCAGTAGAGCACATACTTGGATTGGGTTTTTTATTGTGTCTATATAGTGTGTTAACCATTCACCAGAATCTCCTCCACCCTACACTTCTGATCAGTAATACACACCAGATGAACAGTAACTAAGAGATAGGGGCATGACCTACAATGCACAGCCAACAGAACTAACTGATTATACATAGGATTCTCCTAAAAACCCAGATTATAAGCCACAAGTCTCTTAGAGTTAAGAACACTATAAAAATTAACAGCAGTCCTACTACAGTGCAGAGATGCATGCCAATTTTTCTTGGGCTTTCTTTATGCTGTATTTGTGGCATAGGCTAAAACCATAGGGTTAGTAGGGATCAAGAGATCAAACAGGAGATGCCCTATATGATCAAATAGAAGTCTTTCCTTCAAAGGCTTAAAGGAGATTCCACAACCCTCCATAGCAAATTTATTCAACATTTCTCTGACAGAAAATGTATTCATTAAAAAGAAGTCATGCAGCTGCTGAACAAGTTTTGACTGTTATTTTCTAAACCATGGCGATAGAAACAGTAATCACCATGGCTTTCGGGGAAAACCTCAACACATCCAAAGGTCATTCCTGAAGCTTTCAAAGAGGCTAGTACATAAAACAAAACAAAACTGACAATGACAAAAACAATGAAACAGGCATTTTAAACATTTTAACTCTTGTGACGCTAATAGTGAGGTTTTAGGTTATAAAACAGACTACTTAGGAGAAAAGACCTGGAGAAGAAGAAATCTCTCACATGATTAAATACATTTATTAAGTGTATAACAGTATGCAGTGTGACATTAGTTACTGTGCAAAAAGTTCAGGGATTATTTTTTGTATCAGACAGCTTTTGTTGTGTAGCAAACTATTAATGAATACTCCAAAACTAGTAGCTTAAAAGAGCAAACACTTATTAGTTCTTGAAGTTCTGAGAGTTGGCTGGGTGTTCTTCTGGTCAGTGCCAAACAGCTCAAGGCTCACTCACATTTCTGGCACTTAGCAGACTGACTGGTCTGAGGTGGATTTACTACTATGTGTGGCAGTTGGCCCAAGGTTGGTTAGAGAAATGGCCGTGATCTCTCATTATCCGGCAAGCTAGCTGGGGCTCATTATCTTGGTGATGAAAGGATTTCCCACGTCAGGAAAGGCCAGTCCCCTATGCACAAGAACTATTCGAGCTTCTGCATGCATCCTACTTGCTAATGTTCCGTTGGTCAAAGTAAGTCATGCTGGATTTAAACCTCTCACAGAGGTGTAAAAAAATACTCCTAGGGCAAAAAGGTTGAAATCCTAACTATGGTTCAGATAAAAACTTGGATTTGGTATCGGGTATCTGTTTTGATCCCAAGGGGAAAGGAGTATATCTCTTGACTATAAAGGGCATGCATAGAGAGATTAGAGAAATTTGTGGCCATGTTATAATCTGCTACTTCATGCATCTTTGTCTACAGTTAAGATGAGGCAAAAATTTCAGTGGTATTTGAGTTGAAAAGAAGGTCAAAAGCAAAGGTTGTTCTAGGAGACTTTTACATAGCTTCTTTTGCTATTGCTACTGAACAGAAGGTATACAAATCCTAAGGATTTACAATTAGATGTAAAATTAATTCACTTGTGTAACTAACACATATGTCTGGAAAGAGAATATTACCAACACCCAGTAGCTTTCCCCCAACATGTATCCCTTCTTCAACATTACTCAACTCTCCTTCTCAAAGGTAACCATTATTCTGACTCAATTAGTTTTGCCTGTTTTACAACTTTGTATAGATGGGATCATATAATGTGCATTCCTTTGTCTGGCTTTTGTATTCAGCATTTGTGCTTTTTAAATGCATCCATGTTGTTGAATGTCACTGTGGTTTTATCATTTTCATCACCGTATAGTATTCCATTGCGTGAATATAACACAAATTTGAATGTTTGGGTTATTTCAAATTTTGGCTGTTGTTCATGTCTTTTGTTTTACCTGTGCATGCATTTTTATTGGATACCTAAGAGTAGAATTGCTGAAGCAGGCCGGGTGCGGTGGCTCACACCTGTAATCCCAGCACTTTGGGAGGCCGATGTAGGTGAATCACGAGGTCAGGAGTTTGAGACCAGCCTGGCCAATATGGTGAAACCCTGTCTCTACAAAAAATAGAAAAATTAGCCAGGCATGATGGCAGATGCTTGTAATCCCAGCTACTCAGGAGGCTGAGGCAGAAAAATCGTTTGAACACAGGAGGTGGAGGGTGCAGTGAGCCAAGATCATGCTACTCCACTCCAGCCTGGGTGACAGAGCAAGACTCTGTCTCAAAATTTAAAAAAAATTGCTGACTCATAGGAAACATGTATGTTCAAATTTAGCTAATACTATGCAACAATTTTCTTCTTATTATTTTATTCAAAAAAACATCAGGCTATAAACCATTCTTAGTGTTCACTGGTTTGTGAACACTGAGCATAGAAATAGCCACTTTCTCTTTGCCCAGATATTACAGACACAGAGCAGAGCAACTGCATCTATGGTGCTGGCAAGTCCAGGATAGCATCTGTGGGACAGTGCAACAATTTTCTTTAACACACTTTCATGCATACATTGTATCTTCATTTTAGTGTCCTAGGTTTTATTTAAGCTAATGCATTTTTGCCTTCCTTTTTCTCCTGCTTTACCATAAAATACTTATATTTGGACTTCAATTCGATTAATAGTTCACCCTGCATTAAAAATTTCATAAAACCTCAAGAATCCGAAGTGTATCAAATCATTCTGCTGAGGATTCAAAGAAAATAACTAAACTGTTCTCTCATTCATTTATCAAATGCTTATTGAACACCTATAAGCGATTTTTTTTAATTGAACCTGGGGATATAAAGACATGTAAAATTCAACTTCCAATCTCTGAGAAGTATCTACAGTAGTTGACGACTCTTTCATCAGTAGCTGTCTGCCCCCTTCCCATGCCTTCCTGTCCTCCTGTCATTTCCACAATAGTTGCCCGCAGCATAAGTAAGTAATGCATAGCAGGCTGACAGCTGTAAATGGGATTATTTGCGCTACTGTAGACAGCATCTTTCATTCACCACAAACAATCTTCTCTTCTCTCCTTTACCTCTTTGAATAACTATCCATGAGTTTAGTCTTTTCCTTTTCTGGACAAAAAATGATATTAAAGACAAGAGCAAAATTGTTCTAGAAACTTGAGGAATGGTGGTAATATTCATTTTTCACATTTTTTCAAGAGTCTGCATATATTTGTGTATAATGGGATTTTCAGACTACATTTATATTGTGTAAAAAGACTGAAAATGTTCACAATGTTCTTGCTGTTCAGTATGCCATACTGTAAAATGATCTGCAGACTACGTTGGTTGTTAAGGTAATGTGCTCAAGTATCTTTGTGGCTTAAAGGAGGTATTACAACTCCCAAAATAGCTACTGTTAGTCCTTCTCACTGGTAATATAAAACCAATTTTTGTTTGTGAATTGAATTGTTGCACCTGTGCAGTGCATTTCAAAGCCCAGAAAGGGTGCTGTTAAAGGAGAGATTGTCTGTAATTTATAAAAATGGAGCACTGATTTCTAGTAAAACAATTAACCTCATCTAAAAATCTCTCATTTGGATGTTTCCATAAAATATTAAGAGACACCCAAAGGTCCCTTATTGTATTTTTTTCATTAGGAGTTTGGACTTATTTCCATCTGTAGTTAAAAGAAAGAGCTGCAAGCCAAAGTATAGTATGGTGGGAATAGCTGCTTGTACCAAATGAGTCAAACTATTCATCAACAGGAAGATCCTTGAATTAATACAAATACTCTTAGTGCATGTGGTACAAATCCAAATCAAAGTAGCTTAAGTAGAAAGAGAATTCATTGGCTCATATAACTGGGAGGCTAACTTCAGCCACAACTCAATTCAAAGACTCACAAAATTGTTTGGACTTTGCTCCTCTCTCTGGGCTCTGCTTCCTTTTGAGCTGTACTAATCCTCTCTTACTGCAGACTGCCTTTTTCCATGGGTCAGTGAATGCTCCACTCCAATAAACATTCTTCCTGCTCTGCTATGCCCTTAGACATAGCCATGTATTTCATGGCCAAATAGAAAAACTATGACAGAACTCCTTGTGGCCCAGCTTAGGTCATATGCTCTCTCCTGAACCAATTACAGTGCCCAGGGGAATGGAGTACTAGGTGTGGCCAGGCCAGGAAGTTATTTTGTTGGCGGGTTCACTAGAATCATTTCATCAGAGAGAGGAACAATCCTCAGACAAAAAGCAGCAAATGTTCAGTACAGCTCTCACAGGGGCTTCACATATATTGGTCACAAAAATAGTTTCAGGGCAGGGAAGATCTATGATTAAGCAAAACAGAGTCCTATATAAAGAATGGAACTCACAACGACTTCTGATTTATACCAAAGATACTCATTCCAGGATTTCCTGTTACCAGGAGAGAAGCTGACTTGCAGTCGATTCAATCTCATATGCCCAATCTTTTAGGTATCTTAATGCACAAAATTACTGATTAAACAACTAGTTAATTCACTTTAACAACCACTTGACTGTCACTGAAGTGTCTGATCAAAAATTAAGGTGTTAGCTCTGTGAGGTGGTATGTGCCTGCAGTCCGAGCTGCTTGGGAGGCTGAGGCAGGGGGATCACTTGAGCCTAGGAATTTGAGACCAGCCTGGGCAACATAGTAAAACCCTGTCTCTAAAAATAAAAAGATGGTTAAAAAAAAGAAAAGAAAAGAAAAACAGATTAAGGTGCCTGCAAGAGTGAATCCTCCACTCTTGGGGTGATGGACTTGGGGTGACGATGTGTCAACGTAGGTTTGTCAATTGTAAGAAATGCATCCCCCTGGTGGGGGTTGTTGATAATGGGAAGGCTATGCACAGAGGGTACCTGGGAAATCTCTGTACCTTCTGCTCATTATTGCTGTGAACCTAAAATTGCTTTAAAAAATGAAGTCTACTAAAACATTAAAAAAATACAGACATAAAAAAATGAAGGTATTCAGGTATTAGATAACTGAATTATCTAACATAGCATTAAAAATAATTTAATAGCCGGCTGGGCACTGTGGCTCATGCCTGTAATCTCAACACTTTGGAAGGCCAAGGTGGGCGGATCACAAGGTCAAGACATCAACTCTATCCTGACCAACACGGTAAAACCCCTCTCTACTAAAAATACAAAAATTAGCTGGGTGTGGTGGGGTGCGCCTGTAGTCCCAGCTACTCGGGAGGCTGAGGCAGGAGAATCACTGGAACCAGGAGGCAGAGGTTGCAGTGAGCCAAAATCATGCCACTGCATTCCAGCCTGGAAATAGAGCGAGGCTCCATCTCAAAAAAAAAGTAATTATGTCCTTAGTCGCAACATGGATGCAGCTAGTGTCTATTGTCTTAAGCAGATAACAGGAACAGAAAACCAAATACCGTATGTCTAATTACAAACAGAAGCAAATATGGACATAAACATGAGAACAGTAGACACCACGGACCACTAGAGAGGGGAGGGAGGGATGGGGATGGGGGCATGAGTCGAAAACTACCTATTGGGTTCTAGCTCATTACCTGGGTGTGATATACCTGTGTAACAATCCTACACATATATCCCCGTATCTAAAATGAAAGCTGGAAGCCGAGTGCAGTGGCTTACGCCTATAATCCCAGCATGTTGGGAGGCCGGAGCAGGCAGATCACAAGGTCAGGAGTTTGAGACTAGCCTAGCCAACATTGTGAAACCCTGTCTCTACCAAAAATACAAAAATTAGAGAGGCGTGGTGGCAGATGCCTGTAATCTCAACTACCCATGAGGCTGTGGCAGAAGATTTGCTAGAACCCAGGAGGTGGAGGTTGCAGTGAGCCAAGATCGTGCCACTGCACTCCAGCCTGGGTGACAGAGCGAGACTCTGTCTTGAAAAAATAAAATAAAAGCTGAAATTTATAAAAAGGATAAATGATGAAAATGATTTCAATGCGCAATGCATTAAGTTCTGATTACAAGGCCTTTTAATACATGGGGTTTGAATTGCATACTTTTATGAGAGTAGCAAGGTAGATATGCCGAGTTTTGAAAGATTTGGATAGGCAAACAGAAAAAGATATTTCACGTGGAGGGCACATTGGAGGCAGACATCCAGAGATAAGAAAGAACAGTGTCTTTTCAGGACAGTAAATAACCAGCCCTGTCCAGCAGGGTTTGTGCAGCAAGGCAATCAGCAAAAAACATTTTCACTTGTCAAGTGGGATCATGTGGCTGACAGAGTCCTGTCTCTGTCACATCTTGGCTGGGTAAACACCAGTGTGCAAGCTGTAAAACTGGGATATCTCTTACCTTACAGTTGTTCCTGTAAAAATTAGACATTGACATGCCTATCACATCGTCATGCTTAAAGGATGGCAGCTCCTAGAGCAAACATTAAGGAAAGACAGGTTGAACTTGAACTTCAAAAAAAACCCCAAAATAACAGGGTGGAAATTTACATTTATCCTATAGGCTGGAAGAGTCACTGCTTCAACGTACAAGGCAGTGACAGGATGAAAATAATGCTTTCGATTAATCTGATTCTAGGTGGATGATACGTAAGTGGTCACTGCATTATTCTCTCAGCTTTTCTGAATGGCTAACATTTTTTCAAAGTATAAGTTTTTATTTTTTTAGAACTTGATTATTTTCTGCTACCTCCTGCAGTAATTTAGGCTCAACTGAGAATAGGTCTCCGTTGCTCATGGCTGTGTCCTCAACAACTAGCAGAGTACCTGACACACCGCAGAGATGACCAATAAACTACTGTTTAACAGTTCAAACAGAAAAGAGAAAGTAAAATGGGCCAGAACTATGGTGACAGCAGTTCATGTGGGAACATACAGATGCATGCCAAAGTTTTTCCAAAGAAATTTGGTGATTTGGATGTAGAGTAGCAATTAAAACTCAGGTGATGGGAGATTGCTGGAACCAATTGCAGGACATTAGAAAACATGCAGATTTGAGGAAAAATGAATTGTATTTTCCATCCCTGGATTACAGGGAGGGAGTAGGCCAATTTAGTGCAGACCTAAAACTAAAGTTTTAGAGCAATTTATCTAGTGGGGATTGCTGAGGTTAGCAAAGTAAAAGGTTTTTCAAGAAAGATGAAGGACCTTATCCTCCCACTCTATGAGGAGCAGAAACTGAAAAATGACCTTCTTTATATTACAAACAGTGCCATTCCAAAATTAACTAATACTTTTTAAGGGTCTAGAGTGGAGTCACAAATTAGCTACAGTAGTTTACTTGTAGATTATTTTGTTTGGACAGCTTAATTCTGGCCTGTTTAATAATTGTCAACATTTAAAAATCAGAAGCTACATGAAAATTGTGATTAATTCTTTCAAATATCAGGTAGATGGTCAACCTTGTCTTCATTTTTACAGGTAGAATTGGACGAAGCTGAGTAAATGCTGCTGCTTTAAATGACTGCAATTCACTACCCAATTTGTCTCATTTCTGATATTCACCTGGCCCCTGTAGGTATTGGAGTTTGCAAATCCTGGTCTAGTGGCATTATGTCAGCTTTAATGACTATGGTAAGAATAAAATCAGTAACAGCAATAATAGCAGACTGAGCAATTAGTTGCAGGCTCTGTTCTAAGTGTGCCACAGAGATCACCCACCATTTGAGGGAGGTGCTATAATTGTACCACTGTACAGGTGAAAAAACTAAGAGGTTCAAAGATCTGCCTAAATGTCAACAGCCAGAAAGTGGTAATGGTGAGATGAGAAATCCAGTCAGACTTAATTTGCAGTTGCCAAATAGTATTCAAATTAAATGGTACTAAGTTACTCTATAAGAAATCTGGGTCTTTTCCTAAAAGCAAATACCTACCTTCACTTCAGCCACAGGAACTTGTGCTCTTTTCTGCAGTATGTACACGAACATGCACATCTGGGTAGTTATCTCATTGCTTCTTCTACCTGTGCCTAAGATGATCTGAGATGAACTCAATAGCTTAGTTTCTCACCATAAATCATGAACTTTGGGTGCCGGGAGAGGAATGTGGGAGTGGTAGAGACTTGTCTTCATTTTTATGTCTAGTAAACATAAAATGCATAGATACAATTAATCAACTCAAGAAACTTAAGTTCTAATTGGAGATATGCAACAGCCTCAGGTTTTTAATGAGATTTAGCAACATGTGGGTGAGTATAAATGGAAGTTGTAGACCATATTCAAGGCTGAGGGGACACAAGAGAGCCAGAAACACCATTTGGATATGTTTCAGTGAGTGTTTCAAAGTGTGTAATGTGAAAAATGTCCATGTTAAGGGAACAGGTTTCCGAGACGTCACAGTGGGCACTCTGAGTTCTCTCCTAAAGTATCAGTGGGTGTTAAAGTTTGCTTGGCTGAAGAAACATTCTGTGAAATATACAGGCAAAAGAATGAAAGAACTTGAAAGATCAGACAGAAAGGACATTTGACTACATTGGAAAAAGTGAGATTGGATTGGAAAACAAAAGCATCAGAGTTCTGAAAAAAAATCTATGGGGAAGATTTTAATCTGCTAATCTATGAATCCTTTTTGGGGGGGGGATACACATAAGTTACATCAAAATGAAAACGGTGTAAACAAATTAAGTCAAGAATAAAAACTTCACTCATAACTATCATGGACAACCAAAACCTTTGTTTCTGGTAATACATTTGAGAAATGTGAAGTAGTGGTATAAGACGCAGGAAGCAGGTTGCTTGAGCTGAAAGGATATGTACATCTGGGAAACAGGTACTATGATAGAAATGATGGAAAATTACTCTGTCACACCTTGACTTCAGAAAAATCAATTCATTTTGCTGTGTTGGTATTTTAACGCACATTTTTTAAAACTATAAATGGCATTACAGATGGAATGAAGCAATCATAATGAACCAGTCGATGAGCCTGTATTTTCTTCCAAATCTTTGCTGTATGCTGTGAAAAAAGAAAACTCTGTTGAATGCGCATATTTGTGTTACATGCTACTCTAGGCCCTTTGACTTCATTATTTCATATAATTTTCACTACAGCTGTGTAAGGTAGACACAAGTATTTTAAAGATGAATCAGGTCAGAAAAGTGAAATAATTTGCTTAAGTTCACACAGCTGCTAGGAGACAGAGCTGATTCTCAAATCCTTCTCTCCGGGTTTAATTCATCCTCCAGTTATGCTTTGGAATGAAGATGATTGGAGTTAAATCCTATTACTTACCAACTTTGTGGCCTGAGCCTCATTAGTCTCCTTGGACTTCAGTCTCCTCTTCTGTGATGTGAGAAGACAATACCAATTCTCATGGGGTTGTTTTGAAAGAATTAAATTCATTGATTTGTTCATTTATCTATTCAAATGACAGATCATGGAATGAGGGAAGTAAAGAAATGCATGATCGGGGATTGGTAACTGATTATAACGAAGTCAATGGATCAGGTTTGCTGAGGTGAAAGGATTTCTAGAATAACAGTACTAAAGCAGGTGAACTGGATGGGCAGTTGCCAAAGTATGATGCTTCAAAGAGGGATTTCAGAGGTGGTATGATTTGAAAGCCAACCTAAAGGGACGACAATGGGAGCAGGTAGCTAGGGATGTAGAATTAGAACTTTGGAAGCAAGGAAATTGAGAAGCTGAAAAGGAATGAGCATGCAAAATATCTACAACTCAGTTGATCCTTAAAAAATGCTGACTCTAAAAATATTGTAAAAATATAGAAACAGCAAACACAGGCAACATGTTTCTTGTTTACACATTAAATAGATGAAGGTGAAAAGTTTGCCTGAGTAGCAGACAGTACATGTGAATACATTAGTTGATGCTGTAGAAATGCATTCTGAAGGCAGAACAGGATAGTTCCTCAATCCAGCTTCTAGTCTCTACTTCTGATATGACTCACTTAAAATACTTCTGCTAGAGGTAGTTAGGCATTAATTTCTTGTAGAAGAGTATATAAAGTAGTGAAGAGCACACACACACACAAAACACAAATTAAGTAGAATAGGAAATGTTAACAAAAATTTCCAGGCTATTTGCTATCAAAAAACATTTGTATTTCACCTGTTCCTTCTGCCTATGAGGTTCTTCCCAAGGAATCCACAGGTCTCAAGTACTCACTCTGTTCAGGTATCTGGGCAAACATCACCTCATCGGAGAACTATTCTGACCATCTATACACCCTGTCCCCCAATCACTCAGTCTTGCCTTTTTCTGCTTTACTTCATAGCACTTATCACTACTAGATACATCACATATTTATTTATTGTCTTTGTTTACCATCTCCTTCCCCTGAACCATAAGCCCCAAAGAGTAGAGACTCTGTTTACCGTTTTATTTCTAGTACCTAAAACAAACCTGAGCAAACAGTAAAAGATTAATACATATTAATAACACTAAAAAAGAATCTAACTACTCTAAGGTCTTAAGCACTTAATAAAAAGAATGGGTTCCCAAATTTACATGTAAAAGTCATGAACTAAGGTTTAAGTGAAGAAAAGTAAATTAAAATTCCTAGTCTACTATTTTTCCCTTTTTACCACCCCCGAAGATTAGGGTTCAGGTAAAAAAATAAATTATTTCCCTTAGGGCTGATGGCCTACATGTTTGTTAAATCCAATTTGCTCAGCTTGTGGTTCTGTGGAATGCACTATGTCTATGATAGTCCTTTCCGATGATACCAAATTTTAACCACCACAAAGGGAGAAAACACTAAAAAGAATTTATCTAAGTTATCTCATTCAAATGAATGCTTTTTGTGAATTGGTGGGGAGAAGGCAAGGATATTTAATTACATGAACTTTATTGTTCCTTATACTCAAGTTAAACAACAAAAATAGGAAACATTTTGAATCAGCATATGCCCAAAAACTAAACATTAAAATGGTGGCCTCAGTATTGCTGAAAACAAACATTGGCTAAAACAAACTACATGCACCTTTAAGGTAAGCAAGCACAAGAAGTCTACGTTTAGCAAGTAAGGTCAAATGTTTGCCAGCAAGTCTAAGATCTGAGAGGCAATATTTATTTCAAAAGTAATAAATAATATGGTCATATTAATTAATCAGTGACAGTTACAATGATGGAAACCCTTAAAACTCATATAAAAAACAAATTACAGTTAGGCTGCTTGCATATCTCACAACTGTATGTTTTCCAATGATCTATTAATCGAAATTAAAAATTAAATACACATTAATTCATCAACAGTGATAAAACTTCAAGGCCGAGAAAAATGTACTAATCACAAAGAATTTCAATTAAATGATATCAAGCAGTCCAGAGAGAATAAATGTTGCCTGTGGGAGAAGTCCTAATTATAAATAACTGTATTGGTTTAAAGACTAACATATACCTAGCTTTACCAACACTTGTGAACAAATTACACATTACTTACTTTGTTCAAAGCCTAATATGAAAATTGTAATAAATCCTCTGCTTTAAAAAAGAAGCGACCACCTGAAAAAGATTCATGACATCTCACTAACAAAGCAAAAATATTAAACTGAAAAGGTTCACCTGTTTCGGTCTTCAGTTAGAAATAAAAAGCACTAATAATTCACTATAACAGCTTCTTAAACAATTCAAAAAAATTTTATCAATTGAAAAAAAATGACTGAATCAATGAGCAATTTGATAATTTTATTCATAAAATATAAGTGAGACTTACATCCATTTCTTGTGAATCTTCTCAAATAATTTTATGTGTAGGGCCTTGAGATGTATCAATTATAAAACATGAAAACATTTTTAAAATTTACAAATACAAACCATTACTTTATACAAGAATTCTCTATAAAGTTCGTCAAAGTAAAAAATAATATGCTTCAACTGAATATAAGGCATGTCCAGTTTATGTCATTTTGTAGAATTCTTTTTGTTTTGTTGGAGACTTTTCTCTTCGCCGGTCCTGATTTTTCTTTGATTCTCTGGATTGTTCAGAGTATCTGCTAGGTTTTTCCCATCGCTTCTCGGCACCATTCTGATATCTATCTTCATCACTTCTTGAGCCAGAGTGTTTTCTATTCGTTTCCCTTGACTTTGATCTATCTTTCCTTCTAAAATTTTCACCATCCTTATTTCGGTGTCTATGCTTCTCATTTTCAGAAAAAGAATTTCCTCTGTCTCCTCTCTTATTTTTGGGATCACCATACTTATTTTCCAAATCTATATGCATTTCTTGGTCTCTGTCATTCACAACTCTATTGTAGTTATTTCGTTCAGAAGGAACACCTTTGTCCGATGTGTACTTTGTTATAGGATCTCTCCAGTTTGAATCTGTTGAATTTTGATCTCTGTGTTTTCCTGATCTTCTTTCTCTCTCAGTCCTTGTTTCCTGGTGCCTTTGTTCTTGTCTTTTTTCTTTGTGTTTCCTATCATTTGCTTGCTGGTTTCTGATCAATTTATCTACTTCTTTACTTCTGGTCTTCCCATGTCCCTTCTTTCTTACATCATTAGCTGCATATGTAAAATAAAAGACAGTTAGCTTTTATTTCAATCTTAATTTCATAATTATAACAATCACATTTACAGATACACTCTAGGTTTACTAACACAGATAAACTGGATGCAAAGCCAAATTGATTGAACAGAAGGTCTGATGACACAGAGTTTTAACAAATGCTTAATTTTTAAGACTATATGACATCTCAGGCCAGGCACAGCAGATCACGCCTGTAATCCCAGCACTTTTGGAAGCAGGGACAGTGGGGAGGTGGATTGCTTGAGCCCATAAGTTCCAGACCAGCCTGGGCAATGTAGTGAAACTCCTTCTCTACAAAATCTCAAAAATTAGCCAGGTGTGGTAGCATGCGCTTACAGTCCCAGTTACTCAGGAGACTGAGGTGGGAGGATCAACTGAGCCAAGGAGGCAAAAGTTGAATGAACCAAGAATGCACTGCACTCCAGCCTGGGTAACAAAGTGGGACTCTGCCAAAAAAAAAGGAAGGAAGGAGGAAAGTAAAGGAAGAAGAAAGGAAAGGGAATACATAATACCTCAACATTAGTTACCAAAGTACTGTTTTGACCTTTAGATTCAAGACAGTAAAAAGAAAAGAAATTTTATAGCAAATGTAAAAATTTTTAGAAAATGACTCGAATAGTACATTTCCACTTAACAAATTTAATCCAAAAATTGAAATTCCATACCATGTGTGTTATTTATAGGAATATTATATCAGATGTGGTACCTAACCAAAATACAATGATAACACAAACTAGCAATCACTTTCTAAACACAGAAGGAGTAGAACAACTGGGTTTGCTTAACAGTATGAATATATATTTCTCAATGAAAGGCCTCTTCCTGCCAAAACAATAGTTCTCCTCTCTGATACTTGCAGAGAGGCACTAAGTGCACCAACAAGAGCAGATACGTTAAGATTTACAGTCATAGGCTTTATTAGAGCCACAAATGCTTAGTTTCTGAAGAAACTCTTCTAAAAAGACCCCAAATAATTTGATTTTGCTGATATAATCCCAACTATAAATACAAAATGATTATACTGAAATAACTTACCACTTTAAGCAACAAAACAAATTTTAATCAGTTTATCTGTTATTTAATTTGGGTGCATACATCAAAGATGCTAAGATAACAAAAATGTCTGTCAAATTCTTACATATGCAGGAAAGAGAAAATATGATAGAAAAGTGCCTCTCATCACCCTAATTCTACCTAATCTCACTGTACCAGCCTCTATTTCTTCTGCTTAATGCCCACCTTTGGCACATGGTACAGTCAGTTGGTCTGCCACTAAGGACCTATTTCTCTGGTTCCTATCAAACAGCTCAACTGAGCTGCAGCTACCCAAGCAGAAACCATCTGGCTCTGTGCTAAACCAACGTCCCCCTGACTCTACTGTACACTACTCTCAGGCTTTACTGATATTAAAACCCACCCACATAACAATAGGCAGTCTCTTCTCCCTTTGCTATGTTTGTTTTACAATTTCCTAATTTTGGGGCAGTTCATACTGGTCTTATGTTATTTAATATTTCATTAATAAAACAAAGTTCTCTACTGAAATTGTATGAGAAGGCAAATGAATTTTGAATCAGCAAGCTTCCTTATTGAAGAAATTCATGCTGTGTTATCATCTGTTCTCAAAATGGATACCATGAAAAAATAAATTCTGTAGAATATAAAAACTGTGAATGTTAAATGAACAATGTTTGTACACTTTAATTCAAGAATTAAAGTTCCTATAAGCAAATAATCTTTCTCTGATAATATAAATAACAGACAACCCCAGAATTCTGAATGTCACACAAGATGTAAAACACTATGAAATGTTAACAAGCTACGGAACAAAGGTGTAAAGATTAGCCTTTCAATTTAAGGCTATGGAAGAAAGCATTGATGCCACATTGGATGAAATATTGCATCAAAACAAAACAAAATGAGAAATGACATGCATCTAGGGTAAGCAGACAATCCCTTACTTGGACCGAGATACTATAATGAAAGAAAGCAGAGCTGACCTTGTGTAAAACAACACAGATCTTTTCAGAAACTATGTACCAGAACCAAACTTTGAAAACATCTTTTACTACAGCATTTCCACTTCCAGATAGGATAAAGACTGTGGAAAACCTGTGCTCCTGCTGAAAATAAATAGAAATGTTCCATTGAAAAACACTGAAAAGTACACAGAAATCAAATTAAAGGAACTCCTAATTGCCAAAGCTGAGATGATCTGAACAAAATAAATGACAGTACTGAACTTTAACCCACAGGATAAGACAAATAACCATGAGTCTATATTGATATATACAGTTGACTAAATAAATAAATGAGACAAGAGGGATAATCCTTTCTTACGGAAGAAATTCAATTACTAGATGTAGAAGAAAACAAAAAAAATCACCATTAGGAAAACATCATAGTAAAAATAAGTGTTGCAAACAAGATCCAAAGATGGATGTTAAAATTAGTGAGTAAAAGCTGAAGGAGAAAGAGATTTGCATACTATCAAGTTATTTTCCTAAAAGATATTTTCACAGAGAAAAACAGTTTCCCTGAAGACATCCAGTGGACACCACCTTACTCAAGTGATCAAGCCTGTCACCCAAAATAAAATTATGAACCCTTTGATAAGATGCACTAAGAACAACATATTGTTTCCACAGTATTCTTGCCAAAAATGTCTAACCTCATTCTAATAATGAGAAAACATCAGACGAAACTCCATACTGAGGGACGGGTTACAAAATAAGTGACCAGAGGACTTCAACAGTGTCAAGGCTATTAAGAACAAGGAAGCTTCAGAGGAACTATCATAGAATGCAGAAAATTGAGAATACAATTAAATGTAAGGAGACTCCTGAAATAAGAAAAAAGACATTAGTGGAAAAACTGGTTTTCAAATCATATCTGTAGTCTACTCAATAATGCTGTTCCAATGTTAATTTCCTTGTTTGATAAATGAACCATGTTTATGTAAGATGCTACCATTAGGGGAATTTGGATGAGGAGTATATGGAAATTCTCTGTACTATTTTTGCTACTTTCCCAAGTCTAAAATTAGTTCAAAATAAAATGTTACAGTTACAAAGTAAAAAAATACAAAGGCATCAGAGAGCTAGTAGAAAAACAAGGACTAAAGGGGCCAAGATGCAGGAGAAGGCAGAAGCATTGAGAAGTAAGCTGACGTTCTACAGCCACTTTCTCCCTGGGAGCATCTGCCGATTCAGGGACGCTGGTGAGGGACAGAAAGACACCAGAGCTCTGGTAGCCTTGCAGGGCTAGAGACAAGAATAGGACTGGTTATTTGCCATACATATATGTGCAAAAGATATCATTATCTAGAATATGTAAAGAACACCTACAAATATACAGAGAATACAACTTAATTTAAAAAAATTGAAGGCTGGGTGAGGTGGCTCACACCTGTAATCTCAGCACTTTGAGAAGCTGAGGCAGGTGGATCATGAGGTCAGGAGTTAAAGAGGAGCCTGGCCAACATGGTGAAGCCCCGTGTCCACTAAAAATACAAAAATTAGCCAGGCACAGTGGCCAACGCCTGTAACCCCAGCTACTCGGGAGGCTGAGGCAGGAGAATCGCTTGAATTCAGGAGGCAGAGGCGGCAGTCAGCTGAGATTGCACTATTGCACCCTAGCCTGGGTGACAGAGCAACACTCCATCTCAAAAAAAATATCAGTAAAATACTTGAGAACTTGACAACAAAAATCCAAATGGCCAATAATGTATAAAATGGTTTAACTTCATTAGTTGAAATGCCAATTAAAACTAAAACCACAATGCAGTACAATTACACATCCACCAGAATGGCTAAAATGAAAAAGATGGCCAATTTCAAGTATTAATAAAGATAGGGGCTACTCAAACTCTTATACATGGCTGGTTATCTAAACTGGAATAACCAGTTGGAAAACTGACAGTATTTACTAAAGCTAAATATATGCAAATCTTATGACACAGTGACTCCACCTATAGGTACATACCCAGTAGAAATGTTAATAAATAAATGAGGTCATCAAAAGATATGTACAAGAATATACATGGAAATACCACTTATAAATCTAGTCTGTTGAGTAAAAATGAAAAACATATATTGTGGTATATTCACACAGAAAACTACACAGCAATATGAATGAATTAACTATAACTAAATGCAGTAATGCAGCTAAATCTCACAAACATAATGGTAAAAAAATAAGCCAGACATAAAAAGGAGTCCATAATACACGATGCTAAAGTTAAAAACATGCAAAATTAATTTATGAAATTACAAATCAGAATACAGAGAACTTCTGGGGTACTGGTACATCTTGATCTGTGTGCTAGGAATGCGTATGCTCCCTCTATAAACATTCATATAGCATCTGAGGTCCACACTGAATGTTTGATATGTCAATTACAAACATAAAGCTTTAATATTAAAAGTAAAAATTCAAATCTTCTTTAAAATAAAAACATCAGGATAGCTTCTATAAACTAGACTACAAACATTATGAATGGTATTTCAGTCATAACTCAAATAAGTATTTGCCAATGAAATATTTTCATTGCATCACAAATGTTGTACTATACCACAGACTGCAACAATGATAGATGGAACCATTTGTATTAATTGTGGCTTTTAAACAACTGATCTCTAAAATAAGCAAACTAATTATTTTCTTCCTTCATAAATATCAGCAATATATTTATTAAAAAAGAGCAAGCCAAATCACAAATGAGCATCAATACCTGAGGCAGAGCTACGACTACCGGTAGACAAAGAATCGCTCTCTTCACTGGAAGATTCTGAACTGCTACCACTGCTGTCAGAATCGGAGTCAGATGAGTCAGACTCTGAAGAGGAGGACGCTGAAGAAGAAGAGGATGGGGAGGATTTATTTTGCTCAACATCTGGTTTCTGTGCCACAATGACCTTTGGTGTATTTTTGAGATGCTCACGTAGTTCATCCCTAATTTAAAATATAATCTGTTAGATTCTACTTCAGAGACAATTATGAGATAACTTTATAATCTGAAAATAAAATTCTGAGAATAATCCTTACGTTAAACCTCCAAGACCTATAGAAGTAAAGAAGTTGATGGCAAATCGAGTGTTTCTTGGATTATCTCGGGGTAATAATCCTTCAAAGAATGGCTGTAGGGTTCTAAAAACAAAAATAAATAAACAAAAGAGAACAGATTGCTTAAAGATAAAAAGGCAAAATCCTTATACAGTCATTTTTCACATTTTTCATATATTAAATTACTAAATGAAATACAACCAAGTAACTAGTTGATGTCATTTATTAGGTTAGGCTATGTGCTATCTAAATGAAATGAGTAGGGTCAAATAATAATTTACCAAACTTGATTTCTGTCATTATACAATGGAGGAGGCTTTTAAAAAAACTTTTTACACACACACAAATACACACACACACACACATATAAATACATGTGTGTGAATACATGTATAGTGTATATATAAACACACACGTGTATAGTGAGTATATGTACAAAAAAATTTAAAAACCTCCTGTTTACATACATGTACACACACACGCACACACATAGAACTGTGCAAAGTACAGGGGGAGAGGTGGAAGTAGTCAACAAAAGGGAGAAATCAAGGATGAAGACCACATAATTACAGTATCTATGAAGTGAGACAACCAGAAAGACACTAACAATACAAGGTGGCTTTGGTTTTCAGCACCACACTGAATAACAACTCAGTGGAGTCAGAAAAAACTTTATGATAGAAAAAGGTAAAATAGAAGAAGAATGATTAAGAGTTTGTGAGACAGATCAAGAAGAAAGGAAAATGCCAGCAGTGGAAACAGAAGTAAGAAAGCATGAAAGAGCCAGATGTGTTTAACAAGATTGGCAATGTTGGTATGGCTGGAGTGCAGCTTGCTGAAGAGAGAGAAGATGAGCCTGGTCAAGTAGATAGGGACCAAGTGAGTAAATATATGATGCACAAGAAGTGGATGGAATAGCCCTCAGGCAGTGTGTGCAACTCAGAAATACTGAAGAGGCAAGCTGAGGGAAGAGACTGAGAGAGGAACTGACAGAAAGTGAGGGGCCACAGGGAGCAGGTGGTCAAATGTGTAAGTGAGGCAGAGAAGTGAAGGGGCATGCAGACTGAGAAAGATGATTGAATATGGCAGGTGGTCACTGAGAGATCTGAAAGGATGATTTCAGTAGTGTCAATGGAGTAGAAGCCAACCTAAATGGCAATGTGAATAAATAGGAAATAAGAAAGGTGAGAGAGGATTACATAATAGTCCTGAAATAAGACTCTAGTTCCATGTAATAATTTGAACAATTATTAATAGACAACATATATACTCAAAACTGTCCACTGATAATATTAGTTACCATTCTAAGGCTTAAAATTAGGGTAAAAAGAAAATAAAATTATAAATATCAATGGAGAATTCAAGTGAGCATATAAAAATAATTCTTTTCTAAGAAAATTTAGAAATGCATTAATTTGAACTCCACTTAAACTAAAAACCACCACTAAAAGTTGCATGTTGTCCTGTGCGACAAAACATGAGATCCAGAGTAGTGATTAATGGATGAAGAAAGTCCCAGGGGGCTCAGCTTTTGTTTTACAATCTCGGACGGGCTATGTCTGCTATAATGAGAGAAAACCTGAGGTCAACAAGAATAAAAAATGCTTAATGAGAAACTTACTCATCCTTTAACCTTGCATTAAGTTTAGGAAGACCCATGTATTCACACAGTTCCTGAAAAAATATTTTGACAAAAATTCTACTGGATGATGTAGTGGTTTCTTCACTCAGTTTTATACATTCAAGAACCTGAAAATTAAAATTAAAAAAGACAATTATATTTTAATTTGTAAAAGACTGACCAATATTTGTAGGTTTAAGTGTTTCTCAAAATTACTATTTATTCCCATCTTCAACCATTGTTCTCTCTGAATATCTCCCCTTATGCTGACATAAACATGTAAAACTACTTCTCTATATTAACTTCAAAAATGTTAAGATGCTACAGAAATAGATTTCATTCTCTGTTTTGAGTAATGTGCTTGTTAGAGCAAAGAAAATATCCTCTCTTGAGTGGATAATGGTAAAGATTACTAGCTCTTAAAACTCACTCATTAAAATATGGTGTATATGAGGGTTTGGGGCAAAATGCCACTTAGCACATTAGGCTACAATTTTGTATAGCACATATATGATTTGAAAAAAAGTATGATGGTTTTTCTGAATATTAAGACTGTGGCTTAAAAGGTGAAATGTCTAAAGAAATATTTTCAGGGCAAATAAAAATAATAGTAACCTCCAGTTTTTATGAGTTATGTGTTCCCGAAGCCCAATAGTTAGTTAATTGTTTAAAATTCTGATTTCGAGGGGAAAAAAAGAAGTAACAAATTATTACAATTAGCCACCTGGGTTAGATTACAAATGCCTATTAATGTAGCTGGACATACTTAGTACTTAAAATACTATAAAAATCTATCCAATGTTTGTAAGTTTGAGATATTGTCTCATTTTACCATTAGTAGGATGGCATCTATAAGATGATCCTGTTCTTTCCTCCTGGATATAATTTCTTTCTTTCTTTCTTTTTTTTCTTTAATTCCTTTAGCAACTTTGCTTTTCTTAGGATCTACGACTTTTTATTTGTATCACTGCTATGGGCATATCTTACCCCTGCTCTTATACGGTAACCCCCTTGAAAGGAGAGATCATGTTTAATTCACTTATACCCAGTACCTCTCTCAAGGACTGGATATATATAAATGGTGGCTAAATAACAGTGGTTGAATAGCAGCTGTAAAATAAACGCCAGCTTAATTAATGCCTTTCAAATTTCAATCCAGTGCACATTTCCTCATTAAGAATATATATTTCTTTGTTCTATGACCATAGGATATCTTCTCTATAGCTTATTCAAATTCAGTATCTGCTGAAAAGAACACATCCTTCTAGGACAATCATTTTTCTTGAACCTAACAAGAGGACCCACGAAGAGTTATTCCCTCATGAATCAAGGGAGAGTAATTCAGAGATACATTTACCACCAAAATAGTGGTATATGTGGATATGAGTGTGCCTGCATGTGTATGTAGACAGAGAAGATGAAAATCTGCAGTATTTTTTCTGAAGAAACTCCTAGCCATCACTATTGAAACATCGGCATGTTTGGACTATTAATATAATATAAAGATAGTATTATTTGTATGTTATTTACCTAGCTTTCTGATTCCATATTACATAATCTCAAAGATAGTAGTTCTACATATTTAATTTTAAAGCACACTTCATAACAGGATAAATATGGCTAGCTTATACCGAAATCTATTTGAGAATAATAGGGAATTAGGAAGGAAGTATAAATATTAACCCATGTACTTACACTCCATGGAAGTGAATCAGTGTATAAAAGGTGAGCAAACATCTTAGCAACATTTCTCAATTTGTTTGTTTCCAAGCGATGGATGGTATCATACTGTTCTTTGAATATACTCTCAAAGGATTCCATGTAGTCTTTTTTTAGCATGCAAAATCGCTAATAAATAAAAAATCAGTACATTAAAAACTGAATGTTAATACAATTATGAGCATATTAAATCCTAAATTTACTGAATCAAAACTTAAAAAAGTTAATATATATGGTTTCTAATTACCTGAGATTTACATGCTAAAACAAAATTACACATGTAGCTGATCCCATGTGGGTAGAGCTTAGATTTAAAGAAATATTTTAGATCATGCTTTAATTATACTGCCGGAACATGTACTTGACTTTAGAAACTGCTTTGAGATTTGAAAAGATAGCATTTAATTGTCCTCTATTGGGAAACTGTTACAAAGCATGGAAAATTCCAAAAAGCTCTGGAAAAGTGATATACAAAGTTAAAGTAATGCAAAAATGCATCAGAAAAGAAAGAAGGAGAGTGGGAAACCTAAGGAAGGAGAGAATAATTTGCTTTTAGCAAAAATATTAATATGTTGTTATATGAGACCAGACCATAAAGCAGAAATCATTAATTTACAATATTGATTCTAAGAATTCTCTTAGTAGAGGCCGGAACTCACCCCAGCTAATAAGCCAAAAAATTTTTCATACGTCCTCTGCTGGGCACAGCAATCAAGTATCATGTTGCAGAGTTCTTTCTATTTGGGAAAAAAAATACATTAATGATTCAAAACACAAAGAGACTAAATACTGTATGATAATTTACCAATATGATAGTGACTGTCTGCATTTTTAAAGGTTTAAAACTTCAAAAACTTTTTAAGCAAAATAAAAACCTCAACCTACGTTAAGCTCATAATTTTTTAAAGCCTTGGGTCCAGATGACAGTTTCCATGGTCATTTATGCTAATTATATTAATTATAAAATTCTAAATTCATAAGTATGAACCACATCAAGAAAACCTAGAATATAAAACAGATATATGAGGGAGAGATTTAATACACTGCATTCTTAAAGGATTCTATGCAGAATTCTTTTAAATATAGACTCACCAAAACAACATCTAACAATTCAGTTACATTTCTCCCAAAGATATAAACTCTATTGCTAAGGAATATATTTAGTATGGAAAAGGCAGATCATTATGAGTCTTTATAGAGGTGTAAGTGGGTACAACTTCAATGTTAACATAAATGACCCTCTGGTTGATAAAGAAACATTAATAAAAAACCTCTGTGGCTGAATCTTCTCACCTCAAAAATTATGTTATGCATATAGACCTATCTATATGGATCTATACAAATAAATGGAATCATTCCATAACTGCTAGGAAATTGTTCCAATTAGCTATTCAGGTTCCATGTAAACTTCTCTGAAAATTCTGTTAAACTAATGGATAAATTCAGTCAAGAAATACTATCATCACAGATGATTTCGATGTAACAAATTGGTTTTTAAATTAATATTATATTAATTCCTGAAATAACTCTAATGAGATATGTATTGATTATAGCAATGTCATGGATTAAAAAACTCAAGCAACATAAGGTGAATAGAGATAAAATGAAAAAAGGTGCAAATTCATCTATGATCAGTGTAAAACTGACCAAATAGCTCTTTCTATAAAGATTTACAGAAACTTAAAAAGATTTTCCAAATAGAGTAACTATAATATACTTGCTTTCTCCAAACAGAAAGCAAGCCTATAAAAATATGTTGCTTTTTAATTTTTACCTTTGTATTTTTAATGGACAATTCTAACATTTTGTCATACTTAATAACAGAGGATACAACCTAGGTAAAAATAGTTAAATATTAACATTAAGTATTTACTGCACATATCTATGTTAACATTATGTGTCAGAGACTCCAGAGGAAGTACTTAGGGCAAGCAGTAGCACAGAACAGATACTCTAGAATTGTGCTGTCCAATATTTCAATTTTAATTATTTTAAATTATACATAAAATTAAAATTTTAGTTCTTCAGCCACATCATTAGTCATATTTCTAGTACTCAAAACCCACATGTGACTAGTGGCTACTACACTAGAGAATGCAGAATATAAATACTTCCATCAGTACAGGAAGTTGTATTGGACAGCACCGCTTCAGATACTGATAATCTATTCATGGAACAATCTACACACAGCTTGAAGGCCTCACTTTAAAAAACAGAGCTAGATACTTTCAGATGCAATTATATTGCACTCTCTCTCTCTCTCTCTCCATATATGTGTGTGTGTATACATATATATATTACATATATATAGTATATACACATTATATATATATTGCATATATATATATTTTTAAGATACGTCTCAAGTTATCTCAATTAAATGTTTATAAATGTATACGTTCTGAAAGGGTGTACTTTATCAAATTGTCATATAGTATTAAAAACTAAAAAAGGCTTTTCTAAATTCTACCAAATTATGTTAACTTTGTATATTAAAATTCATTTTCAACTTATTTACCAGCATTATATTTTATAATAATATATGTTAATCAGGTTTTAAACAATAAAACATGGTAATATGCTGACAGTACTGCTATGTACTACTTGCAAAACAAATTGCCTTTCTACCTAAATGCAATTATAAGAGTTATTCCCTCTAGCTTTTATTAATTAAATATTTTAACATTTTAATTAAGTATTATAGCAATTTTAGGAGTCTTTTGAGTGCATGAAAATAAATGCACTAAGATACTCTTCCAAATATTACCAAAATATACTGAGGTTAGTTCTGAAATAACTATCTTTTAGATTAATTTTAATAAAATTCATAATGGCTTAATTATCTTCCTCAAATAACGTGACAAGATCATATAGAAAATTCAGTGACAATTATAATTTTAAAGGTTTTAATGTATGAATTTATTTCCTTCCAGTGATGACATACCAAGTGTGGCCAGCTTACAAACAGGCACACTATTATTAATATACCAATAACAAAACTTTGAAAGGAAAAAAAGGAATCTTTTACATTTAAAAGAATAAATTTTTCTCAAAAATTCCTTATCACCATACTTCAAGAATTAATATATATTCTAGAACAAAGACTGGCAAACTTTTTCTGTAAAGGGCCAGATAATAAATATTTTAGGCTTTAGAGTCCTTATGGGTGTCTGTCAAAACTACTTATTCTGTGGCTGTGGTGTGAAAAGAGCCATTGACAATATATCAATAAGTAAGTCTTGCTACATTCCAATAAAACTTTATTCATAAAAACAGGCAGCAGTCCTCTGCCACAGGTTGCCAATCTCTGTAACACATCATTTTTAAAGGCTTAGGACAAAGAATTTATATCTAACAGTAACTTAGATCAGATAATCAAGAAGACCTAGAAGAACCAGAAACTGAACAGCCCACCAGAGCTGATACATTCACTCTAGCATCTGTGCCAGGTCTACCACATGTAAAGAAAAGTGAGAAAAACAAAATCACCAAACGTTTGGCTCAGGTTCTAAGGATGTAATATCTAGATGGGAAGGAAGCAATATATATAATACACATTAAAAAAAAACAAAACAGAGGAAAAACCAACTTTATCTACTTAATCTGATCTTCACTATCCTTGGCATTAGGGTTCTGATACTTTGAGAAGTGAAGTATAACAAGCTGTAAGATAGTGAGTCCCATGGGGCCAAGATGGAGCTATCTTGTGAAATGCCTGACACATAGTATCTGCTGAATAAATTTTCATTAGAGGAATTATTGAATGAAGGCTGGGCATGGTGGCTCACACCTGTAATTCCAGTGCTTTGGGAGGCCGAGGCGGGCAGATCACCTGAGGTCAGGAGTTGGAGACCAGCCTGGCCAATATGGTGAAATCCTCTCTCTATTAAAAATATAAAAATTAGCCAGGCGTGGTAGCAGGCACCTGTAATCCCAGCTACTTGGGAGGCTGAGGCAGGAGAATCGCTTGAACCTGGGAGGCAGAGATTACAGTAAGCCGAGATCATGCCACTGCATTCTAGCCTGGGCGACAGAGTAGACTCTGTCTCAAAAATAAAAAAAAAAAAAAAAAAAAAGAAAAAATTACATTATGATGCTTTTTACGAATTTTGTTTGTTTGTTTAGCTCACCAGCTATTGTTAGTGTTAGCGCATTTTACATGTGGCCCAAGACAATTCTTCTTCCAATGTGGCCCAGAGAAGCCAAAAGATTGGATACCCCTATAGTGCATCAAGAAGATGGACCACATAATCCATTAAAGAACAAATTTCCTATTATATTTAAGTCACAATTTGATTTATAGGCAATAACTCAGAAATTCTAAGTAAAGTGCGGTGTTTCAGGGACTCTCTTTTTACCATTTCCCATTAGAGCAGAAAATTTAATTCACTGGAGTGAGTAGCACAACTGAAACACTGCAGTTATTCTAAAATGATATAAAACCTACATTTAAAAAATAAATATTTAGCACTGAGGTATTGCTTCAATTCACAATATTTACTCATTAACAGCCTTAACCATTTTAAAAACCAATATATACATTTCCTTATTAAAAAAAAGTATTAACATACTGTTTGGCTTTCAGGAAACTCCATTTTCAGCAATTTGTGAGCACATTCTTCAAAATCTAAACTGTGGAAATGATCACAATAGGTTAAAAGCTTGCAATATAGACTGTAGCACTCTTTTATATACAAGAATCTTACTTTAATAATTTATAAGTAACCTTTAATTGTAATTTCATATTGTTGTACTGTGTATATGAAGAAAATATAGCTCTTTACAGAGAATGAAGTGCCAATTATACAACACGGATGAATCCTTGAATTATGCTAAGTGAAAGAATCCAGACACAAAAGACTACATATAGTATGATCCCATTTATATAAAATGTTCAGAAGAGACAAATCTATGGACACAGAAAGTAGATAAAATGAGTAGGAAGTGACTGCTAATAGGCTCAGGGTTTAGAGTAATAAAAATGTTCTGGAATTAGATAATGATGATTGTTGTACAACTTTGTGAATATACTAAAACTACTTGTAGTCATGCATCGCTTAGTAACAGGGTTATCTGCTGAGAAATGCAATCTTAAGAAATTTAATATGTGAACATCATAGAGTGTATTTACACAAACCTAGATGGTACAATCTCATTTACCTAGGCTATATGCTATGGCTATTGCCCCTAGGCTACAAACCTGTCCAGCATGTTACTGTACTTCTGAATACTGTAGGCAACTGCAACACAATGGTAGGTATTTACGTATATAAATACACCTAAACATAGAAAAGGTATAGTGAAAATATGGTATTATAATTTTATGAGACCACCATTGCCTATGTGGTCCATTGTTGATTGAAAAGTTGTTATATGGCACATAACTGTGAATGTACACTTTAAAAGGGTGAATATCATAGCATGTGAATAAAATGTTAATCTTAAAAAGGCAAAAATAAAAATAAAAAACAGTTGTATGAACTGAATTGTATGATTCCCTCAAACCAACCAACCTCAAGCCATAACTCATCAGATAGAAGGTTTTCTAATCTATATGATTTTCTTCATTTTAAAGTGAAGAAACAAAACACACGATGTGTAAGTTTCTCTCATTTCCGCAATCATATTATGCTTATCGAAAGTTTTCCAACTACAAACTGGCCACTCAAGTATGATGGCAGTAAATTCTTAAGTGTTAGCAATATCTTTTCCTTCAAGCACTGGAGGATAATAACTGTACATAAAGAGTTTATTAACTGTTCTGACTCGATAATCCATATTACAGAACAAGTCTAAGTACTCGAAATCTGGGTAACTAGGTCCCAGATCTCATGGAGTATTTCCCAGTGCTCAAGGTTTTCAAGAGACCTAGCTGTTCTGTTCTACATTTAGTTGTTAAATAAATCTAAGAAAGAAAAAATCAACTCTATTCAAAAGCTTAGATAAAACAACAGTTAGGATGGTTAACAATGAGGACAAAGAAATAAACGCTTTAAAATGTTAATACTTCTTTAAAATAAATAATTGTAACTACCTAAAATTTTTAAGAAATGCATTCCTATTCACAAATGTACACCTAAATTAGAAACAACTGGAGGTAAAAACACCTATAGGCTACACTATATTGATTTAGGTTTATACACAGGATTTCAGAAGGATTTAGAGATGATCTAATTAGATCCTCTTTTTATAGATGAGAAAAATGAGACTTAGGTATTTTGTGTTTGAAACTTGCTCCTGGCTACATAGTCCTGGAAGCAGAACTTGAACACAGGAATATTTACACTTTCTCACCCAATATTTCAGAAGAAAAGGCTATAATTAATATTTAATTTGACAAGTCATATCTTGAAATGTATATTATGTGTTTAGAGAAACCAGGAAAAGTCCTAATTGAGACAGGAGTAAACATAGGTCAAGTTTCTCTGCTTACATTAAAATCTCAGCATGGAAGAGTAAATGATACACTACTCTATCATAACTGTATCTACTTTTACCAAACACTGCAAATTTCTTAGATTTTTCTATACTGCTTCCAAGAGGTAAAAGATGTTCCAAGATCTCAGCATGACATTAGTGCTTACTCACTACTTTTATAAGTTAGCTTGGTTTATCCTAAATACAGGGCATCCACATTTTATAAATACCACATACAAAAATAGTAAATAAAAGAAATTTGCAAAGAAAAAAATACCCAGTATTCATATGAACAGATTTTAAAATATCATCAGCATAGTTCACATAAGAGAATTAGCAAACTCAATTTATTAGTTGCTTTATTGATTGAGAAATAATGCTACTATATTTGCATTTCTGTGGAATGCCCACACCTTTATTTTTGATAACACAGCATAAAATCACTAATTGAAATGATGATGATTATGGACTTAGTTTTGCAGTTCATCTGCATTTCTCAGCTTCTATTACTTAAAGGGTTTCCTACGCACAACAGGGTAATACTCCAGGATGATACAAGGCATCGAAATAAGGAAAAAAACCTACCAGGAAAGAGATTATATAACAGATAATATTAAACAGTATCTAACATTAAGATTAAAATACTAAACGATAACCAATACACTTTAATAATACAGCAAAACAAAAAACATTTAAAACAGATGTAACTTTTTCTTTTCTAGCTTTTTAAAAAAAACAAAATTAGTACTGAGATAAAATCCTGAAATTTCTGAAAAACAGTCAAGTAGTTGATGAAGAAATGTTACTACTTTCCTTTTATCTACTAAGTGAAGTATCAGGGACAAAGTTAGCTATAAGACAGTCTGTTTTTCTTGTTCTTGTTTTATTTTGAAAGTACTTAATGACCCCCTACACCAAGATGGTTTTTAGGGTGTACTAATTATAAATATTAAATGAATTAAATTTTGTTGATATTTTACTTCTCATCTTAGGTTGCTAAACCAAATGAGTTTCAGGTTTAACACAAATAAATAGCGATTGAGGGGAGGGTAACGAGAAAAGAAGACATTTACTGAATTACTGTTTTGTTTACATGATGCCAGTTATCAAGCTGTATTTACAAGTGGTTTTGTTGATGTGTCCAATTTCAGAAACTTTGAGCGGGTGGAGATACGGTAGTCGATCCCCCTCTCACGTTAGTTACAACTTCAAAAAGGTAAAATCAGACTGGAACATCGTTTAAAAGCAAGAACAAACAGAAATGTTTTATCTTTAATAGCAAAGGCAATTGTGTAGTTTAATGTTTCATGCATATAAAAAACGGGTAATTCAGGGGGCCATACCAGAAGGAAGATAAGACTACTGGTGATATCAGTCAACAAAAACAAATTAAAAAAATAAAATTCCCACACAATTCAGTTGCCAGAACTAAGTTTTTGTTCACAAGATTTTCAAGTGGACTATTTAAGATGTTCTTATAGCCACCTGGCTTGATGATTACATCCTATTCTTGATTTTTAGCCTGGTATATAATAAACAAAAAGCTTTTGAAAAATACAAAAACTGAAGATAGACACTAAAGTATCTATTAATCCAACCTCATGTCAAGATAATCACTATTGATATGTTAACATATTTCTAGAATCCATCTATTTTTACAGTTAGGAAAATACTACAAGCACAATTCTATATAGTTATATAGTTTTTATCCCACCTAAGATTACATCAGACTGTTTGCTCATATTTAAAACAATTCTCTATTAACCTAATTTTCAGTGGTGGCATAGACTGAACATTTTGATTATTTGTGGTGGAAAATAAGATTGTCTCCATTTTTTTCTTTTGCAACAAATAATTCTGCATATAATTATGTGTCCACATTTATATCTTTAGGAAATACAGTAATGAAAAACAAGGGTCAAATAGCATGAACAATAAGCCCTTGATTCACATTATATAGCAGGGTGACTATAGCAGATAACAATGTAGCTAGATTTGAATGTTATCATCATAAAGAAATGATGACGGTTTAAAGAGATAAATATGGTAATTACCCTGATATGATTATACAATGTATATATGCCTTGAAACATCACCCTTAGGCTACAAATATGTACAACTATTATGTGTAAATTATAAATAAAAATTAACTAATTAAAATTAATAATATTTAGAAAAAAAAAAATCCCCACAGAAACTCAACACAGAAGACAGGAGTTACTGCTACTAGGGACTGATACCACTATGTAATAGTGGCTATTACTTGTTTTTTAATGCTTTAATTTTTCAAGTCTTTTGTGTGATTCAGAGATTATCAAGGTTACATTTCTTTTAAATAATTATTCAAAGAGCTCCACTGTAACTCTTCAAAGTTAATGTTAACTGCAACACTAACACAGTAAATCTGCTGCTCACAACTGATTACTGTTAGATTTCTGAAAAAGGATAAACAAATGAAAGGTCAAACTCTAAGAATATTTACCTCTGACAAAATATTTATCATCTTTCACTTTAAGTTTATATGAAAAAATATTTAATACTTTTTTATGTGAAGAGAAAACAGGTAAGGATAAAGCCAAAAAAATTGCCAACCCACGTTTTGCTGTTTAACATTCCTGTATTTGAAGATAAACCTAAAGCCAAAAATTGTTCAGACTGAAAACAGATGACTCCTACTTATGAATCATTATTGCTATTACATCACACTAAATGGAAATATACTAGTAATGAAACAAAACCGAGGAAACATTTCTCCTGCAGTGTAAAATGTAAACACTGTGCCCATTAAACCAATAGGTTGATTCACATATAAAATAACAGATGGACTAAGATTTAACATCCTCATTTATTTCTCTTCAAAACCAAATTCGCAGCCTTCAAAGGGAATAGGTTTTGTTTTCAGGACATCACATCACACTACTTCTTACTTAGCATTACTTCAAAGAGTCCTCAAAACCTTCCTAAGTCTAATTCCTGTTTCTGTTTATATTCATTTACATCTGCAGAGCAAATCACTGTCTAACAGTCATCACAACAGTGCTTCTTTGCCTAGAACCAGAACTAGAAACCAAATTTTAAAAATGTTAAATATTAAATTTTCATTATACAATTCAATACTCTGCTATCTTATAAAACAGAATTATTTTCAGGTTTCATTAGTGGCACTTAACTATAAGAAATGATATAGCTAAAATACCATTTAATTATGTAACACAATTCGATCTTCCAATTAAGTAAGGACAATTTGTCTGTAAAGCAAAGAACCAACAGAAGGGAACTACGAGCTTAGGCATGGGATGGGAGATAGAGGTAGGCAGTCTAAGAATGCTGAAATGGTATGCAGTTTTCTGTTGTGAGATCCCAAAATGTATCTCTGATCTCCTTACCCATCCCTCATCAAAAACAAAAAAAGAAACAACTAAGAGATGATGTCTTACCTTGACTGAATAGCAAGATAAATTGTACGACGAAATGAGACCAGATTAATTTCTGTTTTGTCATGAATAGTCACTTTTTGTCCTAAAGAAACATAACAAAATTACAAAACTGCAAAAATAAATGTGAAGAAGCTAAAACGTATCTCTGTATTTTCTTCATAAATCTATTTAGAATCAATATGAATTTAATACCTTTTTTTTTACAGTGTAAATTAGTATTTACAGAATTCAAAGTAACTATTTCAAGTTTTTTGCTATATCATAATGTTAGCTCAAAAAAGTTCAGAACCAAGCCAAGAAAACTATTTTTTTTCCTCTGTCATTTGCTTATTTAGACACTATGAAAGGCTGCACTCATCCTGTTGTCTGGTAAAATATTATTTCTAGAGTTATAAACAATATTGATAATTTAGAAGCACCATACAACTCAGAGGTAAAAACTGAGCTTCAGAGAACACTGGATCATCATAACAGGCTGAATAAGTACAACATAAATATGTGTATTTGTCAAAATTTTCTCTTATTTAATGCATGAAAACTTTCCTTATAAATATTTAAGTTTTTATTTGAACAGTATTTTCACATAAAACAAGGAAATTCTAAAGTAAATGTAGTACATAGATGATTTCAATTTAAAAAATTAGAAAAAATTAAATCTATTTTTACAAAATACGTTATAGAAGAACAATTGTACTATGAGACAGAAGTATATATTATGCCCTAAAAGGCAAAGATAAACTTTTAATATCTCACACGTAATACATGTAAATAATGAACAGTTTACGTATGTTCTGATATATTAACTGTGCCTTAACCAAAGTAAAGTTCTGAGCTTATTTCTGTGAAATAATGTAACCAAAGCTGAAGAGGAAAAACATACTACTTCTGTGCAAATACAGCTTTTGGCCTCCATACTCTATTTTGCCAAAATGAACAGCAAATATCCAGTCACTCTCGTTTGTCACATTCTCGCCAGGGCTACATAAATCACATGCACTCAGTATGAATACATGTTTTTCATAGTCTATAATATAATCAAAGGCATAATATACTAAATTAAAATTGTGCTGATGCTAAAAAAAAGAGTTTGTTAAATACTTTTTGAGCAGTTTCTCAACCTTGGCAATACTGGAATTTTGGGCTAGATCATATTTGTTGAAATTCTGGGCTGGATCATATCTTGTCCTGTGGTTTGCAGGCTGTTTAACGGCAGCCCTAGTCTTCACCCACTAGATGCCATCAGCATCCCTCCTCGCTCTCCCCAACAAGAACTACTGTTTTAGAAGATTATACTACAATTAATTTAATTTTAGACTATCTTATAATATTATTTGAATATGCTACATGTTTACCTTCTTCATCTTCTTCTCCCTCTTCCTCTTCTTCCTCTTCCTCTTCACTACTCCCAGCATCTTGATCTGTGTTTGAGTCACTGTCTCCCTCATCAAGAATTTCTGTAAAGTACAAAGTAAGTTCAGGAAAAAAATAATGTGCAAGTAAGATATATGTATTTCATTCTAAGAAGATAATTCTCAGTTCATTGAAATCCACTGTGGTATAACAGTTTATCAGCCAACAAAGATAACCACCAAGCCTTGTGTTATTACCTAGGTGGTGAAAAAGCATTACAACTGATATGACTAGAGACAGTCATATGTAATATTCTTTTGCCACATAAAAAGTGGCCATGAAACAAGGTGATGAGAAAAACAACAACAAAAAAAGTAGATGATGGTTTTTGAAAAGAGCAAGAGCACTGGGAAAATATTAAGAATAAAAGCTAGCATATGGGAGTCAAAATATTGTTTTATCATCAGAAAGAAGTCAGTCCATTATAAAAAAAATTAAGGCTAGATACAGAAAACAAGAATTCAGGCTAAGAATGTACTAGGAAAGACAAAGAAGGGAGAGAAAATAATTGCATAATTTAGTGTTCACGTGAAATAAATAGTAATGAGATTTTTATTAACATGTATACCTATTAAATTGAACATTACAATAAATCCAAAGACTTTTCATATATAAAACAGAAACAGAAGTTTAAAAGCCTTTAAAATAACTGGTAAGACAAGCACTGTACTGGATTATCACTTTTAAAAATACAAATGATATATTCAGAACTGGATGAAAACAGTGATGTATGTGAGACTACGTAAGGCCAGTCATTATGCTAAAAGCAAACAAATGACAAAAACTAAAAATATATTTTGTCCAATTGGGCTGTTAGCCTGATAAAAGATTTTGCAAAACTGACAAACTCTTTACTTTTGCATTTCTATTATAATCAGAGAGCTTTTAATACAAAGTTCTGGAATTCATTTTAAGAAAAATTCTAATATCTTTATACTTAACTAAGCAGTATAAATCAGGAGACACATAATGAAAGTTAGCAGAGAACTTCATATTATGAGAAACAAATCATTTTACAAAAATGAAGAGGAGTCATTCAGCCCTTATCCAACATACAAATCTCAAGAATATTTCTAACAAATGTGAATTCGAGATAATCTAAAATATCTAGTTTATTACTATGCAACATGCCTTATACAGACTTTGAAAAGAAGATACTATTTAGTATTCAATAGTAGGAAGACAGGCACTCCTGCTGTTTTCCCAAATGCTGTTAAGATCTAAAACACAAGTACACCTGGGTCACTCTAAGGTGCTAATTATTAAAGCTGTGCCTTCTTCCTGCTGAGACCATTTTTTTCCAGCTCTAGAAGAATGTTTTACAAAACAATGAAGGTCAAATGAATTGTCTAATCATTTACATCATCCTCCTCTCTCAGCTCTCCACTTTAGAATCTACTTATTAGAATCACTTAGACAAGGACAATTGGATTTCATTAACTGAATAAAGTGGTGGTTTCAAAGCATGGTCTAGGAGTCCAAGGAGGATCTGAGGACTGTCAGGTGGTCTGTGATGTCAAAACTATTTTCACAATAATACCAAGACTGTATCTGCCTTTTAACTGTGCTGACACCTGTGATGATGATCCAAAAGCAACGGGGGTTAAAAATGCTGTAATCCAAGCACTAACTGAGGCACCAAACTTCACTAGTAATCAACGTATTCTTTACGACAACCCTCTTTAAGCAGAAAGCCAGTTTCATCTGAGAATGTCCTTGATGAAGAAGTAAAACATAATTAATTTTATTAAATCTCAGCCCTGAATATAGGATTTTATCCTAATCTGAGTGGTGAAATATAAAGTTCATATATATAGCACTTCTGTTAAAGACAGATAAGCAAAGATGACAGTTAAGTCAAGGAAAACCACTTGGGTGACTGTTTGCTTTGCAAGGTGAGTTAGCTATTTTTTTCATTTTTACTTGAAAGAACTGGCCAACTAACTATAGTTGTTAGATATTTGGCCAACAATTTCTGAAATGCAAACAAACTGAGACTGTCACTTCAGGGAAAACCACTCACGATATCTGCGATGATGATAACAGAGTTTTCACGAATTGTAAAAAACTTATATCCATCTCTGTGAGCTTAAGAGATCCCAAATACTTAAGATTTTTCAGACGAAATTATAACAGAAAAAAGGAATCTGGCAGGTTACAGTGAAAAGCTCCTAGGAAATTAGCCATATATATAGATAGATAGATAGATAGATAGATAGATAGATAGATAGATATTGGCTGTTGGTTTATCGTAAACAGCTTTTATTATTTTGAGATACGTTCCATCAGTACCTAGTTTATTGAGCGTTTTTAGCATAAAAGGCTTTTGAATTTTGTCAAAAGTCTTCTATGCATCAATTGAGATAATCATGTGGTTTTTGTCTTTGGTTCTGTTTATGTGGTGAATTAAGTTTATAGACTTGCATATGTTGAACCAGCCTTGCATCCCCGGGATGAAGCCTACTTGATCATGGTGGATAAGCTTTTTGATGTGCTGTTGCAATCGGTTTGCCAGTATTTTATTGAAGATTTTTGCATCTATGTTCATCACGGATATTGGCCTGAACTTTTCTTTTCTTGCTGAGTCTCTGCCGGGTTTTGGTATCAGGATGATGTTGGTCTCATAAAATGATTTGGGAAGGATTCCCTCTTTTTGGATTGTTTGGAATAGTTTCAGAAGGAATGGTACCAGCTCCTCTTTCTATGTCTGGTAGAATTCAGCTGTGAACCCATCTGGACCTGGGCTTTTTTAGGTTGGTAGGCTCTTAATTGCTGCCTCAACTTCTGCCCTTGTTATTGGTCTATTCAGGGTTTTGACTTCTTCCTGGTTTAGGCTTGGGAGGATGCAAGTGTCCAGGAATTTATCCATTTCTTCCAGGTTTACTAGTTTATGTGCACAGAGTTGTTTGTAATAATCTCTGATGATGGTTTGTATTTCTGTGGAATCTATGGTGATATACCCTTTATTGCTTTTTTATTGCATCTATTTGATTATTCTCTCTTTTCTTTTTATTAATCTGGCTAGCAGTCTGTCTATTTTGTTGATCTTTTCAAAAAACCAGCTCCTGGATTTACTGATTTTTTTAAAGGATTTTTTGTGTCTCTATCTCCTTCAGTTCTGCTCTGATCTTAGTTATTTCTTGTCTTCTGCTAGGTTTTGAGTTTTTTTGATCTTGCTCCTCAAGCTCTTTCAATTTTGATGATAGGGTGTCGATTTTAGATCTTTCCTTGCTTCTCATATGCGCTATCTAGATATTGTATCAACATGTTAATTTGATTTTCATAATATTAATGTTAACATTTTAAAAATGTATAACTCAGTGAATTAGTATTTCCTAAATGACTAATGCAACAGTACAAAATCATACACGAGTAAAAGATGTATTTAAAGTGACAGACAAATGCATTCTAATGTAACACTATCAAAGTTCATTGATATTGTTTCAGAATTCATACTGCAATTAATCTTAAAACTACTAGTTGTTAAATATTGGCATTTATCTGCAAAGACTATTAAAATACTGCTCCCTTTTTCTAACTACCTATCTATCTGAGGCTAGATTTTCGTCATGTACTTCAATTAAAACAACCTACCGCAGTAGATTGAATGTAGAAATAGATATGAGGGTCCAGCTGCTTCCCATTAGGCCAAACAGTAAACTACACAAATAAAATTTTATAAAATATAGGTATAATACAAAATATATAAAACATCATTCTCACCAAATTGGTTTTCTAAATAATGATTTTCATAAAAATATGTAATTTATGTTAAGATATACTAGGTTTGCCATTATTTTGAAATAATTTAATAAATTCTTTTATATTGTTTTAACTTTTAATAAAGTGATATCAATAGATATAACCCACATAAAAAGAAGTTCTTTGGAGTTGTCAATAATTTTCAAAGGTATAAAGGGATCCTGAGACCACAGAATTTGAGAATTGCTATAATAAAAGTAAGTACTACTTTCCAGGCATTGGTCAATTGCCTAGACACTAAGGAAATGGATAGAGAATTCTCAAGTTTAAAAAAGAAAAAAATCAAATCAGGTGTACGTAAGAATTTCACAAAAAGCATGTGGCATCCTTCAGGGAGACTGCAGGAAAACAGGTTCGTAAGAAAAGAAGGCAAAATGGATCTATGGAGTTCTCTATTTGGAAACGAAAATATAACAGAAAAAAGGAATCTAGCAGGTTACAGTGAAAAACTCCTAGGAAATTGGCATCTAAGAAGAGAAACCCATTTATTATATCAGATTTTAAGGATAATGTAAAGGAATGGAAGATTTCTCTCACTTTTCCTTTTCCTTTCAACCTTCCATTTCTAAGCACTACTGAACAATGGAATGCAGACAGTGACAGAGTAGGTCTCTACTTCCTCTGTGTATGAGACTACACAAGGCTGGTCTTTATGTTAAAAGCAAACAAATGACAAAAACTAAAATTATATTTTGTCTAATGGTACTCTGTTAGCCTAATAAAAGATTTTGCAAAGCTGACCAACTCTTTACGTTTAGAGAGCTTTTAATACAAACTTTTGGGGTTTAATACAAAGATAAATATTTATTGCTTTCACAGCATTAAATACTTCTCCAGTAAAATTACAACTCAAGAGAAATAAGCCCATAAAATTATTATGAAAGTAGGCCTGAGTATCAGCTTTAGGAGGAAACTAATACAAATGTGAAAATTATAACAGTAATAATAGCTATCATTGTCTGTGATAATACACAACAATGTACTATATATATCCTTCTATAGAAAGGTAACGTTTAGTCTTCCATCAAACAAGTAACTTGCTACAGGTCACTCAGCTAGTAATGTCAAAGACAAATTACAAATCAAAACCTGTCCAAAGTTAGTGTTTACCATATACCAATGATGTACAAATGCAAATGATCAATTTATCAGGCACCAATACTATCATCCACCTTACCAGAAGGATATCAACCTGACCTTAAGAAACAATAAAGTATAGCACTTTACAAGAAAGTATACCACTTAATTGAATATTAAACTGGGTGGCAAAGACAGTTAAGTGGTACAGAAGTTAAATAAAGGCCACTACTAATCTATGAATATTTCTTAAGATGGGTGAGACTTAAGGGTAGCATACTTTAGAGAGAAAGAAGAGAGGAACAATGGAGTAAATAACTCAGAATGAAGTAAAAAACCATGGGCAAGTACAAGGAAAAACATAATGCCCAAGGAAACAGCTAAGAGAATAACTTTACAAGAGCAGAGATTTCATCAGGTGGGGATCAGTGATCTTTAAATATTTCCTGTTAGTGTTACATGACTACTTAAATTGCTTCTACTTATCCAAAATAAATTATTTTATAAAATTTTACATACCTTTCTTAATAGCTTTGTACTTCTCTTCATTCTCCATAAAATTAGGATCCATCTTGAAAACATCTTAAAAAAAAATTAAAAGTTAATGTTTATTTTCTATATTTACATTTGTTGGTGCTCCACTTTCTACCTACCATGCCCCAGACTTACTAAGAACATCTTCCGGATTATAGTCATCCTCCAAAGGGAGCATATGGGTGAACTGATCATCTTCCTCCACCAAATCAAGACCTTCTAGGATAATGGGGTGGTCCTTGAATCCATCTTTCCGTACAGCAAACATCACTTCAATCATATATTGAACTCTTTTGTCAATTTCAGACTCATGCAGAATGTTCCGAAGGCGTTCAAATATAGCTAAAGGTAAACAAAGAAAAGATAATAAAATAAGCAATAAATTTTATAATACTCAAACAAAAACTTAACATCAAACTAAGAATGTACACTTACCATTGATTCCTCTTGGTGACACTTGTGTTAATTTGAGGCCACATTCCTTGAGAAAACCAATAGCTACTTCAACACTATCATCTGTTGGTCTTTCCAGGAGCAAAGTGAGCATCTCTAAGCACAAAACTTCATGTGCCTTAAATAGAATACATATGAAAGAAAAAAAGTGCTCTTACATACATTAAAATATTGTTCATAATTTCTAAAAATTAGTAAATCTTGTTTACAATAATTATATTGCACATATGATGGGCAAAGTTTTATAAAGCAAATAGAAATACTCCAAATATGGATACAATTTTTCTATTACTTTTATTATCAATCTATTAAAAATTTTCAGAGGACTGTTCCAAAAATCTTAATTTTCTTATGCTGAATACAACTATCTGAATTATCTTCAGAAGAAATATTCTTAGCCATTATGTATGGAAAGTGTCATAGATGAAATATGTTAAAAATCATATACTACTTTCTAATAAGATAATTATTTTCATAATTACTACATAAGAAATAGTAATATGATTTATAATACCCTTCTACATGACTACAATTCTTTACATACATTTCCCAATGCATTCTATCAGCAACTCTATTAGACACAAATAGTCCTTAAGTTACATGAATACTAATTTTATCACAAAATATCTTAATAACTTCTGGAACACAACAGTTTGGAATATTCTATCTTTAAAAAAAAAAATTAACTATTTCCACTGGCCATGTTCAAAAACTGACATTTATAAACAATGGCAGGAAGAGTGGGAATAAAATTCTACTGAGAAGCTTTGGTATGAGAAGAAAAAGAACTACAAAGGATGTTTACACCACCATACATATGCTTTTCTAAAGTCAGACAGTGATCTGAATGGGGAGGAAAGAAGTCTAAATCTCAACTCAGGAGTCTATCTTCTTCCAATTGTGCACAACATCAAAGACACCCACTGCTTCTTTTTATGAGGGCAGGAGGGGTGTCAAACAGTCTTACCTCAGCGACAAGAAAAAAACTGCCCTGTACCAGAGTTGGGAATATGCAAAAAATTTGTCATATTGAGTGTTTTACGGCAAAACCAAAAATCTCTAGTCCAAGTGTAAGGCACAATTAAAAATGAAAATATATCTCTGTGGTTATAGATGTGAAATTAAGTTTCCACGGTCTTCAGTAGCAAGTTATCATCGTAATAATACAATGACCAATTAGGTTAGAATCTAAAAGATTTCTAAGAGTGAAAGAATTTTCATGTAAATAAGAACCAAAACATTTAAAGTTAGTGAAATAAGATAAAGTGTGACTTAAAAATCCTTCCTAAGTGTGACTATAAAATTCTTCCTGTTATACATGTTATACATGATATTAAATTGGAAATGATAATATATAACTGAAGGAAACTTTTGAGTATAAGCAAGAACAATTTTACCACTTTCAAGGTTAAACAGAAACTAAATCGAAACCATCAAATAATGAATGAATATAAAATAAACACAAATGGAATAACAGCATGATAAAATTATTTGCATTTGAAACAGATTAAAATTGATCAACTATATTCTATAAAGTGATTCTACAAATATTTGACTATACCTATGTGGTTGCAAGGAATACAGGTTTTTGTAGAATATCAGATATTTATTAGGTTTTCATGAATACCAGGTACAGGGAATGAAGTGAAGGAGATACCAACTTTATTATTTTATAAAAATGAATGGAATGGTTCTTCAAAGGAACAGTTTGTAGTCAAGTAACCATGTACAGTATTAAGTCAGATTAATTTGATAAAATATCCAAAAGTGCTTTGATTAGCATCAGAGTGTTATGTTAAAGAATATTAAATACATTTATTATACTTTTAAAATGAAAATATCATCCAACATACTTATCCCAAAAACTATAAAGTAAAACAAAAATAGAGTTATCAGTGGAGTGGCATCAACCCTGTGGTCTAATGCCACTGAATGGGACCAAGTTTTGAAGATAATTACTTACCACATTTTGGTTAATGAGATGTGCCACAAATTTTGAAGCAGTCAGACAAAGTTGCTGAAAAATGAATGTAGAGACAAAGTTAATCCATAAATTAAACACGATATTCATTTTTTATAGAATCTATGGCCTACTAACATAATCTATTTAAAACATGTAATACAAAAGTATAATTTTTATATTATAAGAAAGTTATAAGATAAAATAAAACACATGAAAGACTATCACTTCTGGTTAGTTATAATTTTACAGTTTAGCCATCATTTTTGTGACTCATCATTAGTGGTCAGGTATATTTAACAGAGCAAAAGAAGTTCTCAAGAAAGACAGTTTTTAAAAAGTATTATATATGTACCTGTGTCAAAATTAACCTTGCTTACTTTTGTTGATACTGGTTTATTCGTCTGTTCCTATGTATAATTCTACTTACAAGCCATTCATATATACCTTATCATTTCTTCGGTAGCCTTTTCGAAAATTAAGAATTAACCTCTTGAGGATCAATTCTCCAATTTGTGGAAATTTTGAGTTGATAATTGCCACTAACGCTGCATAAACATGTGTGAAGATTGGAGACGCACTCTGTGCTTGCAAAACAGACCTGGACAGCAGTCCTCTGTTTAAAAAAGGAGTCAACAATAATCACCAAATTAATTAAATGAAACAAAAACTATTAAAATTTAGTAATAGTTCTCTATAATCATAAAATCTAAATCAGAACTAAATGGAAAGAGTTCATCTTATTAATAAAAATTGTTTTTCAGAAAACAAAATGTGAATTTGTGATTTTGTAAAATAGAATAAAGATTTTACTGCAATTTATCTTCAAAATTTTTCCCTCTCTATATAATTCCTCTTATCCCAGTCTGTTATATGTAATTATGAATTTGAGGTTTTTAATGTTCATATAAATAATCTGTTTAACACTTTCAAAAAAGTAAACAAAAACAGACCTAGTTCAAAAGTTAGACAACATGAAGTTTCTACTACAGGTCCATAATTTTTATAAAATTAATTTTGTGATTAAAGACAAATTTGACTTTAAATCTTTAAGTCTAATTTTAGTAGAATAAAATGAAGATCTGGAATACTCCTATGAGAAATAAAGACACAATTAAAAGCAATGCAAGATTAATGATAAAACAATGATAGGAAATTAAAAGGTACCTACTTGCAACTGATTTTGAAAATGGTCATGCTTTTACATGCATTTGATGAGAAAGGGGAAAAAGGCAAATCGGGCAAACTGAAGTTATTTTTAGCAATGTAATGACAAGTAATTATTGGATTGCCAAAAGTCAGGAAAAAAAAGTCTTAATGGTAGGTTTAGATATGTCAACTGAATCACTAGAGTAGAAAATGAGAAAAAGGATGCAGCTTATAAATTATAATATCTTTAGCAATCCATAACTCTTCTAACTCTACTTGTTTTTCCAAGTAAAATGGAGAGACCTCTGCCTGCTTTTAAGGATAATGGCTGTCTCCTGATCAACTTTCTGTACCTCTACAACTTGCTACATCTACTTTATACCCCAACCTTTTTAGGTGAGGTTGGGGAGAAACAGGGTCTCACTCTGTCACCCAGGCTGGTGTGCAGTGGCATGATCTTGGCTCACTGTAAGCTCCACCTCCCAGGCTCAAGCAATCCTCCCACCTCATCCTCCGGAGTAGGTGGGACTACTGCATGCCACCACACCCATCTACTTTTTGTATTTTTGGTAGAGATGGGATTTCACAATGTTGCCTAGGCTGGTCTCAAACTCCTGGACTCAAATGATTGACTTGCCTCAGGCTCCCAAAGAGCTAAGATTACAGACATTGAATGACCGTGCCTGGCCACTATATTCCCTATTTTTTAAAAGAATCATAGTCATGTAAAATGACATGAGAAAACAGCCCTCAGATTTTAAAATAATAAATAGAACATGGGGTAATTCTATTTTTTGACCCTTTTAAATATCACCAATTGCTTAGAGCCACATATTACAGAATACGGTGATTCCCTTCTGCTTTTCTGAAATTTATTGCTCATCTTTCCCATTTCTCTCACATTCTCACTTTACTCTTAGAATTAAATTGGAATAAAGGCCACATATGATGAGCTCATAGCAAATAACACTCAACAGTGACAAGTTGAAAGCTTTTCCTCTAAGATAAGGAATAACAAAAGGGTGCCTACTCTTTCCAATTCCATTCAACATAGTACTATAAGACTTAGCTAGAGCCATTAGACAAGAGGCATCTCTTTGCTGTAAATGGCATCTTAATATAGAAAATCCTGAAGACTTAACCAAAAAAATTGTTAGAACTAATAAACTAATTTAGTAAAGCTGCAGACACAGAATCAAAATACAAAAATCAGTAGTGCTTCCATATGCTTACAATGAACTATCTGAAAAAGAAATCAAGAAAATACCCCATTTACAATAGCTACGGAAAAAAGAAAACCTATGAAAGGTCTATACACCAAAAACTACAAATTGCTGATGGAAAAACCGAAGAACACACATGACATCCCATGTCCATGGATTGAAATATTATTAAAATGTCCATAAAACCCAAAGCAACATACAGATTCGACTCAATCTCTCAAAATTCCAATTACAGTTTTCACAGAAATAGAAAAAACAACCCTAAAACTCACATGGAACCACAAGACTCCAAATAGCCACAGTTATCTTGAACAAAAAGAACAAAGCTAGAGGCATCACATTACCTGACCTAGAATCTGCTACGAAGGTTATAGTAATCCAAATTGCATGATAGTAGTATAAAAACAGGCACATACAGCTACAGAGAACAAATAAACCGAGATAAATCCAGGCACTTGCGGTCAATTGATTTTCAACAAAGAGGCTAAGAAGACACAATAGGGAAAAGACACTATCTTCAATAAATGGTGTCAGGCCGCATGTTCTCACTCGTAAGTGGGTGTTGAACAATGAGAACACATGAACACAGGGAGAGGAACATCACACACTGGGGTCTGTTGGGGGGTGACCTAGGGGAGGGGCAGTAGGGGATGGGGAGATTGGGGAGGGATAACATTAAGAGAAATACCTAATGTAGGTGACGGGGGTATGAAGGCAGCAAACCACCATGGCATGTGTATACCTATGTAACAATCCTGCAAGATCTGCACATGTACCCCAGAATTTAAAGTAAAATATAAATAAATAAATAAATGGTGTGAATATTTAGATGTAGAAGAATGAAAATAGATCTTAGTCTCACACCGTATACAAACATCCACGCAATATAGATTAAAGACTTAAACCATAAGACCTGAAACTGTGAAACTACTCTACGTTTCTAACAGGAAATCAAGGAGGAAAAGCTCCCAGACATTGGTATTGTTAATGATTTTTTTGGATATGACCCCTAATGCACAGGCAACAAAAGCAAAAAGAGACAAATGGAATTACATAAAACTAGAAAGCTTTTGCACAGTACAGGAAAATATCAACGGAGTGAAGAGACAACCTACAGAATGGGAAAAACATTTGCAAACCATACATCTGATAAGGGGTTAATATCCAAAATAAATTAGGAATTCAACCCAATAGTAAGAAAACAAATAACCCAATCTAAAAAATGAGCAAATGACAAAAACAGACATTTTTCAAAAGACGTACAAATAGCCAATATATATATATGAAAAAAATGCTCAACGTTATCAATTATCTTAAAGAAATGTAAATTAAAACCACAACGAAACATCTCCTCACACCTGTTACAACGGCTGTAATAAAAAAGACAAAAAATAACAAGTGTTGCCAAGGAAGGACATGGAGAAAAGAGAACCCTTGTACACTGTTGGTAGAAATGTAAATTAGTATAGCCATTATGCAAACAGTACAAAGGTTCCTTAAAATACTAAAAACAAAACTACCAGTCAGGTGCGGTGGCTCACGCCTGTCATACCAGCACTTTGGGAAGCCAAGCGGGGAGGACTGCTTGAGCCCAGGAGTACGAGGCTAGCCTGGGCAAGATGGCAAGACCTCATTCTCTACGCAATTTTTAAAAATTAGCCTGGCGTGGTGGTGAGTGCTTGCAGTCCCAGTTACTCAGGAGGCTGAGGTGGGAGAATTCCTTGAGCCTGGAAATTCAAGGGGGCAGTGGGCTACGTCCATGCACGGTACTCTGGCAGGGCAATAAAGCAATACCCCTATCTCTAAAATAAATCAATACAATTTTTTTTTCAATTATAACTACCATTTGATCCAGCAATCCCACCACTGGGTAAATATTGAAAGGAAATGAAATCATTATGTTGAAGAGGTATGTGCACTCCCACATTTATTGCAGCATTATTCACAATAATCAAAATATGTTAACAACAAAAGTGTCTGTTGTGAATAAATGGATAAAGAAAATGTATACATACATAATGGAACACTATTCAACCATAAAGGAAATCCTGTCATTTGCAAAAACACAAATGAACTTGGAGAACATTATACTAAGTGAAATAAGCCAGGCACGAAAAAGACAAATAATGCATGATCTCACTAATATGCAAAATCTTAAAAAAAACTCAACTCATATAATCAGAGTATAAAATGATGGTTACCAGAGGCTGAGGGTTAGGGGAACTGAGGTGCTGGTCAGTGGACACAAAATTTCAGTTAGAAAGGAGAAATAAGTTCCAGAGATCCATTCTACAATATTTTGACCATAGTTAACAACCATATATTGTATACTTGAAAGCTGAAAATAGAATAGATTTTAAGTGTTCTCATCACAAAAAATGACAGGTACGTGAATGCATATGTTAAACAGCTTGATTTAGCCATTCTACAAAGTAACATATATCAAAACATCATGATGTATACCACAAACATATACAATTTTTAAAAAATAAAAAATTAAATTAGTTTGAGGTAGTATATTTTAATATTCATTATTCCTCATGAGTTTAAATTATTGGAGGCATTAAGTAAATGTCCACGAAAACCATTATGTGAAATCAGAGCTTCTCAAAAACCAAAAATACCATACAACCTCTAACAGCAAGGCACTAGTTATTTCTTAGCAGCCTATATTTTTAAAAGCACTGCATTTTAAATATTCTCAATGACCTTTGAAATGAAGTAGCACAATAAATCAATTATTATTCATGTAGATATAGTCCCTTGAAAAAGTTACTTAGTACTACAAATAAAATAGCTGATACTTACCTTCCTCTAACTATATTTTCTTGAAGAAGCTCTTGAATTATAATACTTATATTGGAAATGTTGACTTTGTTGATAAGGCCATTAATTGACTTCTTTAGGGCCTCCCAACTCATCCTCTGATATGCTAAGCTAAAAAGAAGTGATTTTAATAAAGATTAAAACTCTTTCAACAATACAATAATAAGAAGCTATAAGAACATAAGTTACGTAGTATTCCTTACTTTTTAACATTATTTTCATGAAATGACCCCCAAGTACAGTAAAATATATGATGCCTATCAGAATAAACAGATTATATCCTAAACCATAATTGATTTTCTGTACATATGCTTAAGTACACACCATTTCCCTTTAATAACACAATAAGATTATGTAAGGTTATATAAGAATAACATTTTGTTCTTATGCCTATGTACATTTATTAGTCAAATTCATTACATGCTTATTTTACATATAATGCTTGATTTAAACTTGTCTTTAATGGAAACCTTTAAAATAAATGCAATTCAAAAAATTAAATAACATAAAATACCCAAATATAACTCACACAAAAAAATTTGTATGTCCCTTCTCATAAAAGCATGACAGAGTCAACAAAATTAAATGTTTTAAACCACAAAGAAATGTTAACTACAGGAAAAGGGAGTCCCGTGAAATCAAGGGAGTCACATGAGATCACATTCTAAGTATTTTAAAGACAATCTTTGTTGATGTAGTAGTCCTACAGCTATACCAGTTGAATGCTAGATAGCTATACTGTTTTTCACTCCATTTTGGGGAAATTATTTGGCCTCACTGAGTTTCTTTAGGTTGAATTGGATAACATCTAAGATGTTTCAATGCTCTACAATTCTATGGGTTTTGTAACTGCTTTTCTGTGGAATGTGATTTCAGCTTCAGGAAGTCTTAACCTTTTTTCTCCCATACACATCTCTCTCTGCAAGTCTGGTGAAGCCAGTAGACTTTTGGGAATGATATATACAATGAAGAGGATTACAAAGGATACTAATCACACTGAAATTCAGTTTTCGAAACACAAAAGTTTGATGTAATATTCTATATGCTTCATAACACATTAAATAAAAGTACTGGGAGAATGCTTAATTACTACTTAAATTTCTAAGTAGCATGGCCATAATCCATATTATGAAATATCTGTAACAAACAGACTGTCAATACTCTGATCTATTGCCTACATTCTCAAAAGAAAAAAATTGCTAAATTTTAGAGAATAGCAAAAATAAAGATACATTTTTTTCCCCCAAACACATTCATGGACTGATGGTTTGAATTCTATCCATGGACCTCTTGAAGGCTTGTAGGTTAAGAATCCCTGTTCTGGAGTGGTACAACAAGGCAGGTTTGTGAGAGTACTTCCTGGTGGGAACGAGGATTGTATCACTAACACTGTTTAGAATTGCCAGCACAGTGAGGATAAAAAGTAGATTGACTTTGCAGTTAATTTTTATTTTGTTTCTAAATTCTCTATAAATTATGTACCCCCTTACTGACTGTACCCAAGGTGGACTATTCCACTGTTTCATAATTCCAACCCTTTGGTATCCATCTCTAGAGAAACAAGATATATATGGCTTAACAACTAGCCTGATTAATATGACGTTGCTCATATATAATCACAACCTAACTTATTAAACTAATCAAACAGCCACATCAACTATAATTATACTTTCTAATTAGGAAGCCCACAATTCACCTAAGTATCTACCGAAAGCAAAGACTATGACCTTCTCTTAAAGATGTCTACTTCTCCTTTCACCCTTTACAGCCTACAGACAGACTTCAACTGTTTATGAAATTATCTTAAAGGAACGTGCTTTAAATTGCATGTTTTGCTGACTCTCCCCTGTTTTACTTAAAAGGAAGCAAGACTTGGACTGACAAAGTTTCTAGTCTTTTACAATTAGGATTGCTTTGGATTGGACTGGAGAAACTGAATACTTTTCAGTAATGCTGCCATTACTGCCTTGTGCATGAGCAAAATGCTTACATGACAATGAAGGTCCCACTAACCACAGAGGTCATCTCTAAATTCCTTCTCAACCTAACACTTCAAATATCACTACCAAGTGCTAAAATATGACACGTAAAGAAAAACTTATTAGTTTTGAATTTAATGGCATCAAATACCCCTTTCTGGTTCTTAAATTCAGTTTTAATTTATTTTAAATCTTCATAGCTTCTTTTAGATAAATGACATTTCTACTTCAAGCTAATCCTTGAAACAAATTTAGATTTAACTTATATAAGGTTCTGAAGTACTTTTCAAATTGCCATTAAAACACCCATGAAAAGATGTGGAAATATTCCTGTCTGGCTTACCTTGCATCTGTTTTTCTCAAATTGTAACTATTAATATCTTCTATCCCAATCTTTTAACTAGTTACCTGACAACTGAATAAACATTTCAATCTGGGACCATATCTTCCCTAGTTAAAACTCATCTTACTAAAGAAAATATCTCAAAAAGTTAGCTGCACTTTCATAAACAGCTCCTCACCAGCCCAATTATTCTGAAAAGGGAAGGAAGAGTGTTTTGAGTGTGACTGTTCATATATAAATTTTGTTTGTCTTCGAGTAGCAAAAAAGTATAGTCTAAGATATCGTGGTCTAAAGAAAATATACCAAAAGAGAAAATTGCCAGCTTCAGTTTTATAGATGAGTATAGAGGTTGGCAAACTACATCCATGAGTCAAATGCAGCTGACCACCTGCTTTTGTAAATAATGCTTTATTGGAACACAGTTACACTTATAATTTTTTACACAATACCTACGACTGTTTTCACATTTCAATGGCAGAAATGAGTAGCAACAACAGAGACAAAATGACTCACAGATGTAAAATATTTACTATCTGGGCTTTTACAGAAAAAGTTTAGTGACTCCCGGTTTACAACAGGAAAGGTCCATTTTAGAACTAAAATGTCAATATTACTCTTTTCTACAAAAAATAGATGTTATCAATAGGAATGCATCCATGAAACTATGACAGGAACAATAGTTTGAAAATACTATAAAAAGGGTAAGCAATCTTTTGCTCAAACTTTTTAATTCATTCATGCAAAAAAAGAAGTTATGAGCTAATGTAAAGGCAAGTAGTATGTGGCTCTCCAATGGAGCTATGAAGTAGGTCTCTAATTTGAGGTCTCTTTCACTGTAGACTAATACACATTCTCAAGAACCAGGGTTAATTAAACCACAGTTGACTTATTTTTCAATGACAATATCATGGCCTTATATACTTATTGATATCAACATGCCTGTTTTTATCTGTAATTTGTTCTTGCATCATCCTGAGCTTTGCAGGAGGAATATATGCTCCACCAGTGCGAGTAAGAAGAGGATCCAGCTCATCTTTCTTTTTCTTTGTAGCAGGTTCATCCTGAGCAGAGGAACTCTGAGTTATTGATGTTTCTGGGTTTCTCCTCCCAGGAGATGGGGATTTCCGGGACCTTTTCCGATCCATATCTCTTTCTCTTTCTCTGCGTTTTTCTCGGTCCCTGCTTCTGTAATATTAATTTTTTTAAGAGCAGAAAAGACAATATAAAATACACTCTTAACAAATAAGTGCACAAAAATGAGTGAAACTTTAAGTGGGCCCCACAAATTCAGACTAGGAAAAGTGGTTTAGAATGACAGTGAGAAAGTGCTTCACAGAGAAAATACAACAAACTAGGTCCTGAAGGCTTGACAGGATTGAGATTGCCGGCAAGTTGGGAGGAGGAAGGGGAGAAGTATGGCATTCTGCAACTAGTAGATGAAGGAATAACTACTGAAAGACTGAGCAGGGGTGTTAAGGTAAGACTGAGTAGCACAATCAGGAAACAAAGAATTATGTGTGACAGTAGTTGGAAAGATGAGTTAAAATCTTAAAACATATGCAAAAGACTTTAAGGTTTTTATACTGGAGGTGATGGAGAATCACTAAAAGTTTCTGAGTAGGAGAGTGGCATGAAAAGAATATTTTAAGAAGAAAAATTAGCCTGTGGTATATATGACAAATTGTATAAAAAAAGAAGAAACCAAGAGTTAATCTCCAATAGTGGTTACTTTAGTTGTAAGACTGCTACAGAAAACATATTTGAAATTGTTTCTGGATAGAACTAATATTTTTTATTAGAAATCTCAGAATATTGGAAGCTTCTGCTTATTTGAGACAAGGTAGGGAGAAAAATTTTTTCTAGCCACAATTAAGTCTTCCTTCCCAACTAACATATCTGATTATCCTTTCTTAAGACTTTTAAAACAATCAAGGTACAGTTCTCTGAAACCATCAAGAACTAACAGGAAAAAGCGAATCCTTGCTTTTTGCTATCTTTCCCCAGAGAAAAGTTTATCCACTGAGCTGCTTTTTAAATATATTGCCTTGGAAACTCAGATCATTCTGTTCATGTTTTGGGTAACCATGAGTTATACATAACACAGTAAACAAAAGTAAGTTTCATATTATCACTGCATTACCAGGAAAAACTATGGGATAGATTTTATCTAAATCTAAGGGGTATGTTTGAGATGGTCTTTTTAAATATATAGTAATAAAACCTACATGGAGATTGAAAAGCAGTCACCCTCCCAGGCAGCTGTGGAAGAACGGTTTTGTTTGTTTACTTTTAAGTTCAGGAGTACAAGTGCAGGTTTATTACACAAGTAAACTTGTGTCATGTGGGTTTATTGTATAGATTATTTTATCACCCAACTATTAAGCCTAGTACTCAATAGTTGTTTTTATTGATCCTCTTCCTCCTCCCACCCTTCACCCTCCATAAGGCCCCAGTGTGTGTTGCTCTCCTCTATGTGTTCTTGGGTTCTCATAATTTAGCTCCCACTTATAAATGAGAATATGTGGTATTTGGTTTTCAGTTCCTGTGTCAGTTTGTTAAGGATAACGGCCTCCAGCTCCAACTATGTCCCTGCAAAGGACATAATCTCCTTTTCTATGGCTACATATTATTCCATGGTGTATAAGTACCACATTTTCTTTATCTACTCTATCACTGATGGGCATTTATGTAGATTCCATGTCTTTGCTATTGTGAATAGTGCTGCAATGAATATACACATGCATGTGTCTTTATAATAGAATTATTTATATTATTTTGGGTATATACCCAGTAATGAGATTGTTGGGTTGAATTACAGTTTTGAAATTGAGGTATAAGAGACTTAAATGACTCTTACAGAGGACAGACAATCTGTATATACCAAAAGTCAACAGACGGGAGAAAAGAGTGATTTCAAATACAAACCTCCATTAGTCACAAAGGCAGATACTCTAAATTCTCTGAATTAATTTGCAACTGAGCAGGGATTTCCTGACATTGGTTATGATTCTTCTCAGAAACACCAAGTAAGACAGCTAGCTGGCTGATAAAATCAGATCCTTTTCATTATTGTGTTTGTTCCTTTATAATGCAGAAGTAACAAAATACTCTAAGAGTCAACATTTTTGGACTGTTAGCCTTTATGTTCTACATAATACCTGGCTGCTTACTTCACAGTGTGACTGTGTGGATCACATGAGACTTCATTTTCATACACTAGACCTAACAGAGTTATACTGAATTAGTACAGTCAGGGATTGTGGAAAAAAAACATGGGCTTTGGAGTCAGAACTCGGTTCAAATTCCAGTTTCAACATCTACCAGATGTTTAAGTGCAACCTCAGGTAAGTTACTTAATAAACTCAAAGCCATTTCTTTATTTGTAAATTGGAAAAAAATAGTACCTCATTTCTAAGAGCTTTTACAGTATTTGGGAAAATATGCAAAAAGCTTAGCTTACCAATTATGGCTATAGCAGTTGTTCTCATTTAGGTGACAGCAGACAAGCCTGCATTTTGAAGGTTAATATAATCTGACATTTTAGGATTAAGTATATATTAGAAAGTGATGAGAAGGAAATTTTCAGCTGTAAATATCAAAGAATGTGCTTAGCTCCAAACTGCAGAGGAATTTGGTCAAAATTCCTGGGGGTTATAATATTGGTAGTAAAGGGGTGAATAATACCTGAGAGACATCAAAAAAGATACAGATCTTAGTGAACAATAAAGCATGAGAGTCAGGTTTTAGAAACTAGATGATTAATAAGGAAACACAGGAAAATCAGGAGAAAGCTGGTTTTACGAAAACAATGATAAAGATGTCTTTTAAGGGATAATGAAATGGTTGTTATAGAGACAAAGCATAGTTCCTTTATAAAATACTAAAATAATGTTAGTTTTGTAAGATTAATTAGAAATAGATTCAGAATTGACCACGTTGTTCAACAACAGTTTACCTGAACTCTTCCACTGTTTTCTATATAAAGTGCCTGCCACTGGTTCACTGCTTTTCACTACTCAAAGTCATATGTTCAAAATACTAGTATTCTAAAAGTTATCATTTTCTTAGTATCTACTATGTTAGTATCTACTATGTTTAGACATGGTAGTAGGACAGACATTATTTTTAAACCTAAACAACCAGACAAGATTCATGTTATGCTCATCTTATAGATGAGGAAACTAAGGCTCAGAAGAAATTTGTTAAGAAACTACCAAATTTCAATAACTAGTAACTAAAACTTTGAACTCTAATCTGTATGAATATGGAATCTATTCTCTTTCTATTATGCAACATTGCCTCATTAAAAAGGCTAAAATACAGACATTCCAAAGTCAATTTCAAATGACCTGGAAATTGTCTGCATCACTACTCCTCTCCTAAGCAAAGATACATACAAGTTAAGGAAATACGACCCATATAGTGACTTCTGTTTTATGTACTTGAGAGTATTCCCATGTGCAGAATTCTAGTTAACATCTCTTCCCTATATTGAGCATCTCAAGTATCTACCCATCTATTTTCTTTCTTCTTCTTAAAAGAAGTTTTAAAGGGAATTTTTAAAACACCAACATCTTTCCAACACAGCAGTCACCCCTTATCTGTGGTTTCACTCTCTGAGGCTTCAGCTACCAGTGGTTAACCACAGTCCTAAAATAAGTGACTACAGTTCAATAAGATATTTTGAGAGGAGACCACATTAATATAACTTTTATTAGAGTATATTCTCATAATTGTTCTATTTTAATATTACTGTTGTTAATCTTTTACACTGCCTAATTGATAAATTAAACTTTATCATAAGTATCTATGTATAAGAAAAAACATTATATATATATATAGTTCAGGAATTATCCACAGTTTCAGGCATCAACTGGGGGTCCTAGAACACATTCCCCATGGGTAAGTGGGGACTAATGTATTCTCATTGTAAAAACTATTATTAATTTCTACAAGGGAGAAAAAGAATTGAAATTAAGTACAGATCAATAATAACAAGGGGTTATAATACTGTCTAGTTTTCAGTGAAATCCGAATGGCACTTAATGTCTGACTCTTCTTAAGTATTACCCCCAAGAGTTTCCAAACACTCTAATTCCAACACTTCTTGCTCGGGAGAAGAGTTCATCTGCCTTCCATTTGGTCCCCTTGCCCATTTCTCAATTAAGTAAATCTTGCAAGTCTTGTTAGCCAGAGTAACAGGTGGGTAACCAAGTTCTCTAAGGCTCAAGTAAAGTAGAAAAAAACTACAAATTGGAAACTTTAGTCTCAATGTCCCTCTGCCATTATGTAGGAAAATAAATTTAGACCACTCTATATCATACAATATAAATTCCTTTCATTTAGTAAATAATCTCAAAAAATCACATAAGCTGACTACTTTTGCAGTACAATATAATGAATGAGCTTGGGCTTTGGAGTCAGACAGACTTGGGCTTGGCACTATTACGTTTTAAAACATGAACAAATTACTAAACTTGTTTAGGCCTCAGTTTCTTCAGCTGTAAAGCAGACATAACAGTATCTACTTCACATATTCACTGCCATAAGAAGTTAATTCACATGAAGTCCTTATTAGAAAGCCTGGCACCTAAGAAGACCCAATTAATGTTAGTTACTATTTTTTTATTATAAATATAGCATAAAGAAAGTTTAAACAAATACAATTTTTCTACAGTTAGAAATTCCCAACACTAACCGTGACTCCATGCTACTATCATAAGAATGTCCTCTTCTTGAATGCTCATAGTCTGATCTGCTGTAATCAAAGTGATCTCTATCCCGGGGGGATCTTTCTTGTTCTGCATATCTAAGATAAAATAAGAAAACCAAGTTGTAAGTTAAAAACAACTATGTTATAAATAGGAAAGTCCTACATTGGTAATGATAAAGCAGCTCTATGACTGAACAACATCTTATCAAACTCTTCTTAACAGCTCATTTTGCTAACACCCATTGTTTCAATTGAATTACAAAAGCTTTCAGCTTGTACACAGCAAAACAACTCCTAGAATTCACTTAACAGAACTTATTTGGTTAGTGAATTATCCTGATTCATTTTGTTCTCAGTAGGAGACATATATCTGGATATCACATACAGTTAGCACAAAGAAGGCTATCCTGCAAATGACTCCTTTTGCTTAGTTGGCTCATTTATCAAAACAGTGAAAGTATGAGACCACTGTCATTGGTTGGCCTCCATAAGGATCTGTTTAATTCCACACCAAAAGACTGTATTCATCAGCTGTTAATCTTGAAAATGCATTATTGGACAGCAATGAGAATGAGTTGAAATTATTAGCAAACAAGGATGGATAGCATCAGGTCAGTTATTTGAATCTTAAAAGTGAGGACCGGGCATTGGTGACTCATGCCTGTAGTACCAGCACTTTGGGAGGCTGAGGCAGGTTGATCATTAGGTCAAGAGATCGAGACCATCCTGGCCACAAACCCCATCTCTACTAAAAATACAAAAAATTAGCTGGGCGTGGTGGCAAGCGCCTGTAGTCCCAGCTACTTGGGAGGCTGAGGCAGGAGAATCACTTGAACCCAGGAGTCAGAGGTTGCAGTGAGCTGAGATGGTGCCACTGCACTCCAGCCTAGGCGACAGAGTGAGTGAAAGTCCATCTAAAGGGGGAAAAAAAGTGAATAAAATCAAAGAACCTTAAGAGAAGTTAAATATATACATAACAGATACATAGTAACATAATCCATATTTTATATACACATCTACAATTAAGTTATACACAGACATACCCATGTATGTGTCTGTGTGTAAAAAGACATATACATATTTTAATATACAGGGAGTGGCGATTGGTGAAAGGTAGTAAGTAACCATGAACGAAGGCAATTAACTTGACGTTCACAAAGCAAAGTTTTTAGAGATATTTAGCAGAGTAGAATAAGAAAGTACATACGGAGTAAGGAAGATTACACAACTGAAAGAAAATTTAAAGGATGCTTCTTCATAAATTATTTTTAACGGGCATAAAAAAATATTTTTTACAGTCATTATATTTAATAGACCATATGCTTAATGGTCTTTCAATGATCATAAATGAAATAATTGTAGTCCTAATGTGAATTCATAATGTACATTAACAGTAACATTTTTGGAACGCTGATCTTAACATAATTATAATACGATACAATCCAGCAGTCCTCAACCTTTTTGGCACCAGAAACCAGTTTTGTGGAAGGCAATTTTACCACAGACAGTGAGGGTGGGGGCATGGTTTCAGGATGAAACTGCTCCACCTCAGATAATCAGGCATTAGTTAGATTCTTATAAGGAGAGCACAACCTAGATCCCTCACATGCACAGTTCACAATAGGGTTTGTGCTACTATGAGAATCCAACGACGCAGCTGTATTTTAAAAACAATACAGAGCTATGTAAATGTAAGGGACAGTACTAACAGTAGTAAAAGTAGCATTTCTAAATAGTGTAATTTCAACTCAGTTTTCCATTATATACTTTCATTCCATTAGTTTTGAGACATTAAAAATTATTCTCTGTCACATAAAAATTACATAGTATCTGGAATTATTTACTAGACATTCCTAAAAGAGTCATTTAAGGATGATTCCTCCATCCAAGTCCATTCAAGTAATACTGGTTATAAAACCATTAAAAAGATGTTATCCACCCTAAAATTAGAAATCTAAGAGCTAAATTGTTACATAAAACTTACTATAAAAACTTATATTGCATTTAGAGTATATAAAACTATTTACCTGTCTTCTGGGGAGGAGTTCCTCTGATATGAATTAAGGTTTTCCCTTCTGTCATGACCAGAAGGCTTTAAAAGAGGAAAAAGGAAAAAACATTTCAAAAATTATTTATTTAAAAAAAAAAAAACAGGCTGAAATACATGTCTCAGAAAGTTGGAAGTACTTCAGAAATTACATCAAAACATTTTTGAAAACATTAAGAAGAATTCATGTTACCTAAACAGTCTACAAGATAAAACAAAAATTTCAGACCATCCCAGATGGGCCTGTCTGTGGCAGGCACCTGTTTTCATTATGGACCAAATACTTATTTTTTTCTGTTTTTTTTTTCTTTTTCTTTTATTTTTTATTTCAATAGTTTTTGGGGGAACAGGTGGTATTTGGTTACATGGATAAGTTCTTTGGTGCTGATTTCTGAGATTATGGTGCACCCATCACATCAGTAGTGTACGCTGTACCCCAGTGTATAGCCTTTCATCCCTCACCGCCAACCCCCACCCTCCCTGAATCTTTCCCCTGAGTCCTTAAAATCCATTGTAACATTCTTACACCTTTGCTGGACCAAATACTTCTTTATAGCCAAAAAAAATTCAAGGTAGAAAAAGATAATTCTCAAATTATCAATGACATCTAGTTTATATTTTATTTCTATGTAATAGTTACAATTTTTATTTTTGAGGCAGGGTCCCGCTCAGTTGCCCAGGCTGGAGTGCAGTGGCACGATTATGACTCACTGCAGACTCAATCACCCAGGCTCAAGTGATCTTCTTGCCTTGATATCGTACTTACCTCATATCTCCTTTGGCTTATGAAAACCACAACTTTAGTACAGAGTAAAATAAACAGCTGGAAAAAACTGACTCTAACATGTTTATAAAATTTCATTTTTGTTTTCAACAAACATCATTTGAGTGTCTGATACACATTATATTATGGTAGGCACTACAGAATCAAACAACATTACTTTTAAGGTATAAGCCCTATTCCAAATCCTTTCAAAAACAATCAGTATACATACAAGTAACTTCATGTAACATGAGACTGACATGAGACAGAGATATGAACCATCCTGTTTGGGACTATATCCTAAATTAAACATCTAAATACATTGAGGAATCAAAATGTTTACCTCTGCATATAGGTAAAATTTGTTATATAACTGGTCTACATTCAAATATTGACAAGCCTTTTTTTTTTAAGAATTAAAATAATATTAACCATATTATTAAAAAAAATAGCATTTAACATACCTTAACCTTGAAATCTAAGATAAACTAAATCAAACAATGAGTAATGTTCTGTAAACTTGCATGCTTGCCTCGTTAATGAAAAAAATATATATTTTAAAATAGAAAATTATTCTGAGTAGAAATGTAAGATCCAACTTCCTCTGATTTTATGACTACCTAATTAACAGCAGTTGAGTCTAACATGATGACAAGTACACTGCAAAAGTCTCATTAACTATTGAACTTTTTGAACAGTATCCACTAACTAATCTATATAGATGAATAAGCATGTAATCAAAATTGATAATTTAAAGTAACCGTAGTTTAGTTGTTACTTTGCACTAAATTCAACCATCTTAAAATTCTGTTTCTAATATAAGTTTTAAAAATTATTTCACTTAGTAACACAGTGAAATAGAATTGTTCAATGTATATGATATAGCTTTCTATAAAACTTCACATAAAGATCTTAGATCAGACACAGAGCACAAGATTCACTCAATTCAATGGTAACATAAAATGCTATATTTATATGATCATGTATTATAAGACACAGTCCTTCCAGTGTAGACATTCTGAAGGATACAATCGATAAGAAAGGCCAAGGAGCTTATGATCTTGTAGGAAAGGCTTATAAAGATTTCCACAATTAAACACATTCGACTGTAAGTTCCCAAGAATGAGAGGGAGAAAGTACGAGAGAGAGAGTGAGAGAGGGAGAGAAAGAGAGAGAGAAGAGGAGGAGGAAGAAGGGGAGGAGGGGAGAATACAGAGGAGAAGACAGAGAACAATAAAACTGCATGACCTCCTTTCTCTTTACAAGGCAAAGAAATTATTTTGATTACATTAAGGAGAAGGCCTCAATTCTGTGCTAATGATTTTTAACACATTTCCGCAACATCTGTTGTGAGCAAGAAGAAGAGACCAAAAATATTGAAGTCGTGAAGAAGAAGGATTTCGTAAATATGATCAAGTAACAAATGACCGGCACACATAGTAAGTGCTAACAGGAGATCTTGAGTAGGAAACAATCACTGTGGCACAGGGTGCTAAAGGATGAAAGTGGGAAAATGGGGACTTGAATTCGACTTTGGTAGATAAATAGAATCTTACCAAGTTAAAAATCACTTTCAGGTATGATTCAAATATTAAGAACCCAAATTTCCACATTTCTTTCATCACAGACTTTGTAAGTCAGTGCAGTAGCTGAAAATACTATATGGTAAGAATTACCTTTAAAATTTTTCTAAATTGTTCATAAAGCAAAACAAATATGGTATCACGCAATCACTCATAGTCTACAACAACATACAGACAGCAGTATGAGGAGACAAGGGGAACAAGAAGCCTGAGTCCAGAGGCTTTCAGGATCCACTAGACTTGAACAGAAGGAGGGAGGAAAGGCTGGAAGAGGTAGGGAGTTTGCTAAGGAAGCTACCGTGAAGTTCAAGGGAAAAGCAGGGGCTTCTCAGTTGAAGCACTATGAACCTAACAGGTGGGTCCTCAGGACAACAAGGAAAGAGTTGCGTGTCATCTAAAGTAAGGATGAGCATCAACCCAGCTAGTGGACCTGTTGTGGCTAACAGAAAGGAGAGAAATGGAAGCAGACCAGAGAGAGTTGGCTGGGAAAGCCAAGCCACTAAGTGTGAAGGGTATGCTAAATGAAGTCACTCACTCCCAGACTCGGGGCGGGGGGGGGGAATGCACAGGAGACCCATCAGGATCACATGAAGGAAGCATGGAGAAGCAGAGGCTAAGAGGAACTGAAAGACGATTCTGAGAAAGGCTAAACATTTCTCCCTTTGAGTAAAAGGCCTTAATCTAAAGATCTGAGTGCTCTTGTCTAACACGGCTCTGTCAAGAGCCAGTTTTGCACAAGCTCCTTTCTTTTATTATGTCCCCAGCTCCTAACACACAGTCTGCCCCCTACTGGGTCTTCAATAAATTAACTGTTCAAGTAACAATGGACCAATGAGTACAAGTCCCAAAAGGGCTGATTTAAGAACAATATACAAGGGTTACTGACAGATGGAACTACCTTAGGAAACTGTGAGCCCCATGCCCAAAGAGATACGCACCAAGTAGAGACTGGATGCCTACCTAGCAGAGAGGTGGGTGAGTGCCTTCTCACACTTGACACAGGTTGGAAAAGATGGCAACAGAGGCTGCCTTACTCTACAAGTTTATCAGTTCAGCTTAATAAGCACCTACCACAGGGCCTACTGTCAAGGAGCCTGCGATCTACTGCTTCTCTTTAAAGAAGGAACTTTACAGGTACACAGCTGGTAGAGGAGAGGAAGGGAGGAGTGCGTACAGTTATAATCAAATAAAAATACAGTTCCCCCTTTACTGACTCCATGGCCCAAAAAGTGATGGCTTGGTTGTAAATCCATGCAGTTGAAAAGAAAAGGAAGTTGAGTAGTTTGCTCACCTGCCAAGTTCACTCACAGGCAGAACAATTTTGAAAGCAGATGGAATTACTTGTCCCTGTTACTGCCCCGACCTCACCTCCTATAATTCTCCCCTTCTGATATCTGCCCCACTCACTCTAGATTCTTTGCCTTGGCATTTGCAGTTCCTTTTGCCAAGCACACTCTTTCCCCAGATATCGGCGTAGTTAACTCTCACATCTTCAAGTCTGCTCAAATGGCTATCTTTTCAACGGGCCCTACTAACCACACTATTAAAAACGGCAACCCCTCAATGTTGAACCCCTCACCCTATTCTATTCCTTTTCTCCATAGCACAAGTCTATTACTTAACATTCCAACATACTATATAACTTATTTATCAAGTTTATAATTTAGTCTCCTCCCCACAACTATAATGTAAACTCCATGAAAACAAGGATTTGTTTTATTCACTATTTTGTCCAAAGTTCTTAGAACAATCACCATAACATATAAAACATATAACACTATTTTGTTCAAAGTTCTTAGAACAATTACTAGAACTCAATATGCATTTGTTGAATAAATGAACGGACACTGTCTAAAGTACAGCACAGAATAAAGAGCCCATCTATTCATAAGAAATAGGCAACGAAAGGCTCACAGTGTAAACAGGCAGCAATTTCCCTGCACTGTTTGATCACTCTCATGATTTATGCAGGCACTGATGCGTGCATGCACGTGTACACACACACATGCACATACACACACGCACACCCCCCCCCGTATTTTCTCTCAACTGCCCTCTTGCACACTATTGCTTCCATATAGCTAAGTATCTACATTTAAAATTGTTTAAGTTAGATGGATGTACTAGGTTGGTGCAAAAGTAATTGTGGTTTTTAAAATTGCAAAAACTGCAATTACTTTTGTACCAACCTAAGTGCCACTCTACTGTCTGGCTCCACTGCCCTAATTACATAAATGCATTTATATTTAAAAAATAGGTAATTGACTATAAGCTTACATCCTCTACTTTAAGTTTGGAACACTTACTTTCATCTGTGCCACACTACTTTTCATTTCTGTTGCTGGCTGCTCCAATAAATCAAAGACTCCTCAAACTGGTCCAAATAACAAGTACCCAATGCTCTGAATTCCTTGACAGTTTACTTTTTCTGTCTGCAAATATCACCTATAAAATATACCAAAAAAAGCTTTGTTAACACCAACAGTGTATAAAATGATGACATATTTTTTCCACACAATGGACATTTGACCCCCTTATTTTTCTTAATCCATAAACAAATTAATAACTAAATAAAAATTTTAAAAATCCTTAAGTAGTTACACATAATAATGTATACCCAACATATACTAGTAGGAAAAAAAATCCATGAATAAGAGAGCAAGCAGAAGGTTATAGTCTAAGGACCAAGAAGAACAAAAGTTAATTTAAAAAAAGATGTCCTATAACTTTTTTATTAAAAATGTTCTCACAGTGAGGGAGATATACACCCATGATAAAATAGTATTGGGATATTATTTTTTAAAAATTGAGAAAACAATGACAGAAGAGAAACTACATAAACTGAGTATAAAAATCCAATGTCTCTATATAGACTAAGAATGAAATGCCCAATATCCTTGCAATAATAATCATTAAGAAATAAATATAATCCACATAGAAATTTAAGGTGCTAAACTACAATAATTATGTTTCAATGTGATCTATTAATGGCACAAGGCTTCAGATATATACACATGTGAGAACTAAGTATCTGGCTCAGAATAAACCTAGTCATCAGCATTAAACCTAAAATCTTTAGTTGTCTTTTAATATTCTCCTAAGTAAATTTTAGTAATTTCTGCAAGATGCTAAATTGTTACTTATGTTCACAAAGAACTTCCATTTGAGTATTTTATTGGAAGTAAATATCTCTATGGTTTATAGTTTAAGGCAATCAAATCCCAAAAATAAAATAGAAAAAAAAATAAAAGGATTAAAAGACATAGAGACTGCAGAGAAAGCAATGTACTTGGTACCAAAATAACTGAATACAACTAGAAAAAAAATAATTTCAGTGTCAGAAAGGGTATAACAGATTATCTGATCCAATTTCTTCTTTTTAAAGAGTACACTGAAAGCCAGATAAGCTATTCCAATTGTAACAACTAAATTATAATACCAGTTAGACTTACAACTAGAAACCTATCAGAAGGACACCCTGTTAAGTATTCCTCTCACTAGAACACACATAGAAATACTCTTGACGTTATAAAGTGATACAGAGTTGCTATCATTTGATGCAGACAGGGATGTATACAAATTACTAAGTCATGTAATGTTTCTATTACAATGGTTGGCATGGTGTCAAGGTTAGTAAAGGCAAACTTACCAATCTATAAAATATAACTACAATCTAAAGCACATCACTGCTTATGTATGAAGCCTACAGTTAAGTAGACACATGTGTGTAACTTTACATAATATGTTGATTAACAAGCTCTTTCTTCAATTAGTTATTATTGCAGTAGTTTGGAAAGCTCAGCCTTGTTTTTAGCTGGCAAGTTCTCCCCAAATCTTTCCTTTATATATCTTTTTAGAGATTACTCTGGTCCTAAACCTAACGCTATATAACAGACCAGTCTATCTAGGACCTTACCAGGCCCACAACTATGATATTATTGTTTGAACTCAGTTTCAAAGTAACTTTTCCTACTGGATGCTATACCTTAGATAAATAATTGAGAAAATCCAGAATAAGTTGTGTAAAACATTTCATAAAATCAGACTCTGACAGTAGCAGAGAGGAGATGCATGACCCTCTACCTTAAACAGTCTATTCTGATATCATGCAGGAGTTACTACCTTAATAACTTTGTATTACCCAAAGTCAAATAATAAATGTGTTTCAAAGGGGAAAGAGAAGTTAGAGACTAGAAAATTTCATATATACAATAATTACACTGTTTTCCTGTAAGAACTTAAATAACAAGGGTGTTTTGGTTCCCAGTGCCACTGGGTAGTCTGTGAGGCACTTCTGAATAAATTTTTTAAAAGGGTAACTGAACTTCCACTTTTGAAATGGCTAGGAAGTTCCTACTGAACCCAATCCTTTCACAGACAACAAACACAAACTCTTGACAAAACACACAACAACCACCTGAAGGCACTGAAGAATGAACAAAAACAGGCTGAGTCTAAGGAGAGTAGATGCCCTGGAGAAAGGAGCAACCTGAGTGAGTTATCCCATTTAATACAGCTTTAGTCTGAGGGCAAGCTGCAGTCTGTACCATGCAAGGGTGGCTAAAACTGATGAAAAGCTGCAGCCATTCTCATTTGAAGAACAAGAGGACAGAGTTTGAAGCAACCACAGCTGCTGGAAACTGACGGGGAATCCAGGAGGGGAGAGAGTCAGTGAAGGGAAGCCCCATATGCTGGGTACAAATTGTTCCCATATTTCTAACTACCTCTGAACCAACACATGTACAAGCCAGATTCCTGCCAACAACTGAACTAAGATTTGAACTGCCGCTCAAGAGACTAGAGTTTGCAATTTAAGTCCAATCAAGTTAATTGCCTAAAAAGTTACCACTCCTTAGAGGAATGTAAGGGAACCAAAGTCTCTGTAACATAAAAACAACAACATCCAGGAGACAATTAAAAATAACATTTAAAACTTGTGGTCCAAACTTAAGGGAAAACACAATCAAAACAGATCAATGCTGAGATGACCCAGATCCTGGAATTAGCATATAAGATTTTTAAAGCATGGTTTTTAAAATATATGGAAAAATGCAAAGGAAAATATGCCTGGGAAATTTCAGCCAAGAGAAATGATAAAACAGAACCAAACAGAAATTCTAAAACTGAAAAATATATGAAATAAAAAATTCACTGAATATGCTCAACAGTAGAATGATTAATGGTTAATAGTAAAATTAATGAAAGCCAAAGATAAAGAGAAAAATCCGGAGAGCAGCAAAAGAAAAAAACCAGCATATTATATACAGAAAATAACAATTCAAACTACTGCTGACTTATCATCAGAAACAAAATAGACCATGTTCTCACCCATATGCAGAAGCTAAAAAAGTGGATCTCATGAAGATAAAGTAGACTGGTAGTCATCAGAGGCCAGAAACATGAGTGGGATGCGGAGGATGAAGGAAAAAAAGGAACACAAATGTATTTATTACCACTGAATTGTACACTTAAACATGCTAAGGATGGTAAATAAAATTATATATATAAATTTGAAAAATTTATATACATAATTTATATATATATATAAACTTGAAAAAGAAACTATAGAGACTGGAAAATGATGAAACAATTTTTAAAAGTCTTAAAAGATAAAAACCAGTTAACCTATAATTCCAGCAAAAACAATCTTTAAGGAAAAAAAAAAAGGAAGACATTTACTGATTAAACAAACAAATAAAAACAGTAACTAAGAGAAATTAAGAGAATTTATCACCAGCAGACCTGCACTACAAAACAAAACAAAACGCTAAAATAAGTTCAAGCTAAAGGGAAATGATACTAGATGGAAATTTTTTCAGAAAGAAATGAAGAATACTGGAAATGATACCTTTCTCAGGAAATACAAAAGATTCTGTTTTAATTTATCTAAAATACATAGGACTCTTACAGCAAAAAATATGTCTTGAGAGATTATAATGTATGTAGCTGGAGTATACATATATATATATATGGTATATAGAATTAGCAGTCAAAATGGAGCTATACTATGCAAGGTTTCTACATCTTTTGTGAGGTGATACAATATCGACCCTAAGTAGCAAGTGACAAGTTAAGGATACATATACTGTTCCCTAGAGTAATGACTAAAAAAAAAAATGTACAAAGCATAGTGTAAAAGCCTACTAATTAAAATAGAATTTTAAAAAATATTTAAAACAGAGGCTATCCCTCTGTCACCTCAGGATGAGATCCCTATAGGGATAACCCTTAGCTGGATTCAACAAGATGACTCTGTTGAAACCAAATTGCATGAAGTTTCCAAAGGTCCTGCTTTTATGGCTATAAAGGTATAGAGAGCCATAAAATTCAAAACTTTACTCAACTTACTTTTGCTCAAAGATATTGGTATTTTTTTCCCTACCTCTACTAGCACAACTATTTATCATTTCTAATATATCCTTTATTACCTTTAAACCCAGTATTATGTATACATATATTTGATCCCCCCAAAATAATACAGCACTTCTATTATTTGCCCAGTATCTTTCTAGGCATTGGATAGGCAACAATGAACTACCCTAACGAAATCTCCTGTTCACATGAAGTTTACATTCTAAGTATAGAAGCAAATCTATAAAAATAAGCAAAATACTAAGCCACTCAAGCAAGGTGACAGGTTGGGCTTTTGTCTTACATGTCAGTTTTAAATCACTACTTAACAGTGTATAACTAGTTTGATATCACTATATTAAAAACAACCTCAATCATGGACATATGCATGAGAGGACAATTACTTGTACATATATTGGGGCCCACCTCTGACTTACTGAATCAGAAATGGGCGGAAAGTGTAAGGAAAAGACCTGTGCATACTTGTTTTCTGAAAGTATTCCCAAGGTAATTCTAAAATCCAACTTTTCCCTGAGTCTCCTCAGCTTTTCAATTCTACATAAGAAACTTTGGTTCTTAATTTTTTCTCAAATCATGAGCCACTTAGCCAGAATATGGAGACCACACAGCCTACCTACTTTATAGTGAAGAACTTAGTCGTAAATCAATTGGAAAGGGACACAGAAATTCCAAATGTATTAATTCTTAATAATTCACAGGTAAGAAGTGCTTCTTAAACCTGAGAAATTATAGGCACAATTTATAATCACTTACACAATCTTATTCAATCTTCATAATTACCCTGCTCTGGTGATTTTTTTTTTTAGCCATGTTTTTCAATGGGACAACTGAAGTACAGCAAATTCAAACAATCTGTCCAAGTAAATTATACCTAGTAAATGGCAGAAGCTAAAATTCAGAGCCAGGTTTATTTGATGCCAAAGCCACATAATATTGTGTCCTGATGAAAACACCAACACTAATGAACTGAAGTCAAAATGGTAAATTATAAAATGTAAACAAGTACAGACTCTACTATCCAGAAAATTATCCTAGCCTAAATTGATATATTTGTTCAAAGTTCCAGATAGCAAAGACTGTGATTTAATAGAACAAAGCACTACTTCTTTTCAAACAGTCATAGTAATTTTAAGGATTCCTTTACTTAATTAGCATACCTAGAATTCACTGTGACTAGGTATACCATGAGGAAAAAAAAATCACTTGACACTATTGCACAAGATTTGGCATTTTCCTTTGCTCGTCACCTGGGGTCTTAAACCCAGTCCCTCTTACCAACCTACTTACACATTTTAAAACTAGCAATTTCTGTGTATTTTATTTCAAATTACCTTACATATTTAAATTTAATCAGTTTTCTTTCTGATCGGTATCATCTTTCCCCTTTCAACCTTCATCAGCAAATAATTTCTGGCAATAAAGTACAATCTGTTACATTTCCATGTCTCAAAATGTAAGTGTGAAAATGACAACATTGTAAAATCAACTGCTATCATAGTTCAAACAAAAAAAATGAATATTGTCATTGTCCAGATTTATACAGAATATGCCTCTTCTGAAAATCTGAGTTCAACATATGCATGCTAATACTCAGACTAATTGGAAATTCCTGAAATAAGAGCAATTTATCTAGAGTTTATAGCTTTCTCTGCTCTTCTAAGCATCACTATGTGAATTTTATGGTGAATTATTAAATTTCTTTCCCCTTCTCACAAGAAAGCAACTCAACAAAACCACACCTGCCTTCCAATAGTAGATATAGTACTCATGAGAGCACTATTTAAAAAATGACAGTTTTTTTCTCTCTGTTTCATCAGGCATTAGAAAGCAAACTATTTAGTAACATTTATAAGAAGTACTCCAGACTGTTAACTAGAAGCTATAAAATTGTGAATTCTGCAATTATCTCAAAATTTAAGAAAATGAGAAAATATTCAACTAATGGCTGAAATACACTGCTTTCCACATGACTTCAGTAGCAAAACACTTCTACCATTGTCACTTCAGTGTTCTCAGACCAAGTTAGAGGAACTTGCTGAAGCACACTATCAAAAAATTGCTAAAGGAGGGAATCAACAGTGAATTTCCTTTAGCTGGCTCCTCTGGCTTCTAAATAGTAACAACAGGTTTGGTGAATTTCAAACATTATAACAGAGTTCAAATTTAAAAAATATATATAAAACCCAAAACCTAAGTGGCAATATTACACAATAAAAAATAAAAACTGTCTTAAAATTATTCTGAATGCCAAAATACAATAGGAGGGAGATAATGGGATTCTCAGAAAATCCCCCAACAAGAGCCAAGCCCCCAAGGAATGGATTTTCCTTCTCAGGAAACAAACAGAAGTAACAGATTGGCTTCACTCTTGAACAATATAAAACAAGATTGCTATGCACTTTCCATATCTGTACTGAAGGAAAATTTCTTTGTTTAGGAAAACCATTTCTTGCTATTTTTTTCTTTTTTCAAAAATATTCACATATGAGTGAAAAATGTGCTCCATGATATACCACACAAGGTAAGGCAATATATATATATATATATATATATATATATATATATATATATATATATATAAAATTTGATGTCGACATAGAATCACAATTTCAAGAAAATAAAAGGGTCACAATACTCCTGTCTCTTCCTAGAAAAGTCACCAGTACAGGTTGACAATCCTTTATCTGCAATTCTAAAATCTGAAAAGCTCTGAAAACACAAGGATTTTTCTTAAGCATGTGGCAACTCACTTGAAAGCAAAAAACATGTACTGACTTGATACTTAATGTGACTTGACACAATGCAGAAATATCAGTGTGTTTGATTAGAGGATGTTGCTCCAGACCTCAAATGGGGGATTACTTAATACGCAGTATAGGCGCTGCATTTTTCTAAAATCTACAAGATTCTGAAGTCAAAATACTCTGGCTCCAACAATTACAAGTAAAGAGTTGCAGAGCTGTACTCCCTGTTTTGCTTCCTAGTCACTGCATATGCCAGGTGTGCTCTCTGACTCAACCATTTGAATGACTAGATTCCCAGCTTCAAGTACAGGGCTAGAAGTTGTGCAAGTAGTTCCGGACATTGTTTTTGTAAAAGATAAGTAATATAAAAGCATTTGACTTGTCTGCAACTCTGTGTGGAGAGTAGATAGCTCAAATTTTGAGAAACCTTGAGACAGTAAGACACAGAGGGGTGAAAAAAAAAAAGACGTTTTAATAGACCCAATGATATCCATTTTAATGATAACAATTATAAAACAAAATTTCAAACCTGTACCGTAACCCTCAACACTCTACTTAATATATGCCTGTGGTAAAAATAGCTCTTGTGCTTTTAATTACTCACTGAATGCTTCCTTCTTCACTTTTTGAAGTTTGTATTTGTGCACAAGAGTCTATCTTTGTGAAGTTACAACAATTGAAGAATTTTGTACAGGAAAACAGGACCAAAAAATTGATGAATCTAGGGTTATAACTGATATTTATATTCAGTGACTGAGAAAAGCTGGGTACAGTGGCATGGGCCTATAGTCCCAGCCTGGGCAACACAATGAGATCCCATCCCCAAAAAATGGCAAAAGAAGAAAAAATAAAAGTGCTTACAGAGAAAATAAGGAAGTATGAAACAGAGAAACAAAGTATGGTCATGGTCTTTACTAAAGGCAGTGCCTGTGTATAGTCGGGAGATATATAATTACGCAGCACACAAAGCATTGAGGACTCTGTCCTCGGGTAAAGAAGAAATGTCTAAGTGCTACAACAATGTTATAAACAAAGTATAACTGGAAAAGAGGGTTTGGGACACACAGAAAGAAGTAGGTCTTGATGCTGAGTCTTGAAAGACAAGTAGGAATTATCCATATAGAAAGGGTAAAGAGGTCATTCAGGAAATGACAGATAAGCATGTGTAATGACTCAGAGACAGAGAATTTGGGGATTCCAGGGTATATATGAATAAGACGGAACATGCAAGACACATTAAGCTCAACTATGAAAGGCTCTGTATGAGTACACTGGATCCTCAAGGTTCTTGGTCACTGCTACATATCCAGAACCTAGGACAGTGTCTGCTACTTAGTAAATTCCAACTCTAAAATTAAATAAAAAATGGGGAGTGTAGATTTCTGCTGATTACTCCTATTTTTTTTTCCTACAAAGAACTCCCTATAATGCCATTTTGTCAACTTGCCCATCAAGGAATACAACAGCAGCCTTGTCTCACCTTTTAACTACTACTTCTTGGAAATACTAAGATTTCCAAGTCTTAGTGCATCAAGACAGCACTATCAGATGCCACCCCCTATTAGTCTTCATTCCACGTTAACCTGTGGAGCAGCTTGAAAACACTTCCTCATTGAGTGAGATGAAAAAAATACTAGTTCCTTTGCAGGCACCGCAAGAGGAAATCCAACCCTGAAGGTGCAGTTCTTTCAACTTACAAAATCAAGCCTAATTACTGAATATGCCATATGCCTTCATCATACATTCCAACCGCTCTCTCCCACCCCAAATCTGCTCCTCAGCTTGCCTAATTAAGTATATGGGCGAATACATTCTGCCAATTTTCATGGCACAGCTTTGAAAGTCACCTTTCTGATTATTTAATTAGAAAACTTAGTAAACCACATTCTGGTTTAAAGAAAACTTGGAGGTGTTGGCCTCCATAGAGAAATTTAGCCCCTAGACATGTAAGCACTGCATTCTACTACGAGGCTCCTATAGCCAGGTCTAAAATAAAGCTATCCTGACCAAATATTTCAGGAAGGACTCACAAGGTAACTTTTCAGGTTGAAGTGCTGAACTCTGTCTAGCTCTACCCATTTATAAATTAGGCTGAAAGACAGGTTAAACATGAGTCACCACTGAGTTCCTCCTTCCCACTAGCTAACCCATTCTCCAGAAGTTCATACGTCCCAAGGCCAAGGCAGCCCATACCCCGTTTTTGGTATCTGGGAAAGACTTACTAACTTGACTATATATAATAAAGGCTTGCTTTAATTCATGCTTAAAGTTTGCACTTTGTTACAGACATTCAAATGTCTCTTCCAATGTCCACTTGGGAATGTATATACTGAGAAAAAGTATAAGCCTGGGAGTTTGCTGAAACTAGTATGCTCTGTGGCTTTATTGTTCCACCACCCTCTCACGCTCAGATAAACAGAAAAGCAGGGAAATACAACATGGAAGCCTTCAACGTTATCAGTGGGATCAGATGTATTACTAATAGCCACTTCTTTCTTGGGCTAGCTCCAGGCACCATGAACAAACGATGACCAAGTTAGGGATATGACAGGTAGTATAAAATTTCATCTAAATACAGGTGGACAATAAATTGAAAATAACATTCAAGTTAAGGCATGGGCATATGAAATATAAAATGTGTCACTGTGTTGTCTTTTGGGCAGTCTCAGGTACAAGCCACTGTAGGTCGCTCAACAATGTACAAGCACTGGGAAGGAAAGCTAACTTCTTTTTTTTTTTTTTCTTGATACAGCGTATCATTTTTTCCTCTAAGCTAGAGGGCAGTGGAGCGATGTCAGCTCACTGCAACCTCCGCCTCTAGGGTTCAAGTGATTCTTGTGCCTCAGCCTGCCGAGTAGCTGAGGCTACAAGCGCACACCACCACACCCGGCTAATTTTTTTTTTTGTATTTTTAGTAGAGATGGGGTTTCACCATGTTGACCAGGCTAGTCTCTAACTCCTGATCTCACGTGATCTACCCTCCTCGGCCTCCCAAAGTGCTGGGAATACAGGTGTGAGCCACCGCACTCCACCAGGAGAGTTAACTTCTAAAAATTCAGCAGCTGGGAAAGCTAACAGAGCTAAGAAAGCTGGCTTAGAAAAAACAATTAAGTAGTCTAGGAAGTGTTGGAACTCCAAAAAGTGAGTGAAGATAACCTATCCAAAGCAGGGAAGGACGTGGTGTCATAATAATAAATACTAGCTGGCCACGGATCAAATACTTTGGAGCAAGGAGGGCATCAAACCTGATTCTGAGGGCAAGGTAAGGACGGACCATAGTATGTCCCTAAAGGATGGGCTAGATCACAAGTTCTCAAACTAACTGGCATGAGAATCACTGGAATGCTTTGGAAAAACAAACAAAAATAAAATCGTTGGGCCTCCGTTTCCATGTTTCTGATTCAACAGAACTGGGGTGAAGCCCAGTAATTTACATGCTAACAAGCTTCAAGGAGATGCTGCTGCTGATTCAGGAGACCACATTTTTGGAAGCACTAGACCAGGATACTAGATCAAAGTTCTTGGCCTTTAACTTATAACAAAGACAGTCTCAGAGCCACAGTCAACTGAGTTGGGAAAGACTCCATAAAAGTGACACGGACACTTAAAACTGGAAGGACACTTAAAGGTGGAAAGGCAACATTCGCAGCCAGAGAACAAGAATGGAGGCACAGAGAGAACTCATCAACTGTATCATCATAGTAAATTACAATAATATAAAGCTAACACCATATATCACGCACTGTGCTGAGTGCCTCATCTGCATTAGTTTTCTTTATACTCCAAAAAAGACAATCCACTGAGGCAGGTATTGTATTATTACCTCATCTGCAGGTAATTGTATTATTACCTCACCTGTAGGTAATAATACAATACCTGCCTCATTGGATTGTTTTCAGATGATGAAGCTGACACTAAAGAACTTAGGTAACTTGCTCCATGTGATAGACCTAATAATTGCCAAATAAAATTGAAATCTTTGGTCTATTAGTCCATCACCCAGGACCAACACAAGTGAGTTTCCTCCTCCTACTGATACTGCCTGTTACAATGCTTCTCCTGGTCAAAACCACACTTTTAATGCCAATTTTATATCTGCCCTTCCATAGTAGGATAATTTATGTTAGCTCCTGAATTTCCAGGCAATCCTAAATACAGGTAAGAATTAGGTTAATTGATCTGCTGAGGACCAAGTTTGCTTGTTTATCTATTTTGAGTCTCTGCACACCTAAAAATGCAAAGGAAACTCTTAGCTAATTCTTGCATCTAGAATTGCCTTTCTCCAAATCCTGCCTTCTCCACTTACCTCAAAAGAATTGTGAAGATTAAGCAGAAATAGGTACAGCGGTTTCTGCAGTTAAACTCAGTGAAATTATTATATTTCCATTCTATAATGCTGCACTGTAGGACCCAGAGCTCGTTAGAGAGGTGGAGCCTGGAAAGCCAAGTTTGGCAGTTATTACCTCACTGGAGATGGATAAAGGATGACAGACAGATGAAGAGGACACATGAAAAGTGAAGCGTTTTCAAGACTAAACACTAGAAACTATCACTATTTACAGGGCAAATAAATGAAAAAGAAATCACTAATGAAATTTCACACAAATAGTCAAAAGGATATAAGGCCGGAAAGAGGCATGAGAGTGCAAGCACTTCAACTAACTTTTAATCAACTACAGCTCATTAATCCCACTCCCTTGGCCCGGGGATCTGGGCACTAGTAAAGGGGCTTTCGCAAGCCCAAGTGACTCCAGAGGCTCTAAGTACAAAACACACTGCACACGAAACAACAGAGCACCAGGGTTGGTGCAGGACTTCGGATAGCTCCAAGAACCTCACAAGGAAGGTCGGCCGGTCGGCGCAGGCAGTGAGCGAGTTCACGCAGCCCATTCCCTCCCCACCGGTTCGGACTCCTCGGCCCCAGCCGCTCTCACACCCTCCTCGCGGGCCAGTGCGTGACAAGAAGAGTGCCACGCGCACTCCAATGCTGCTCACAGCTGTACCAGTGAGTCCGCACCCACTCCTCGGCCTCTTTCACTTCCCACCCGATCCAGCGACCCGCCACCCCCACTCCGGTTCGCTGCCTGCGGGGACTCCACGGAGTTCGGATAATTACCTAGAGCTCCACCGCGCCGCCATTACACCGGACGTACGTCACTTCCTTTTCCCGACCACCGACAGTAGGAAGAATGCGGATAGTGAAATACATAAAAAGTTGACGATCAATTGGCTTGACGCGTTATCTTTTTAATTTATTTCAAATACCATATCATAATACCAGAGGTGGTCGATCCAGGCACACTGTCTTCTTATCAAAATGGCGACAAAAAAGAGAAGTTGACATGAACTACAAAGTCCGAAATCCAGCGCCTGAGTTCACGGAAATGACGAAAGCGGAATTGTAGTTTAGCATAGAAGGGCGCGGTGTACGATGGGAATTGTAGTTCATACAGATGGGCGCCTGCGAGTAACATCCAGGGTGCTGCCCGGCAGCCTAATAGTGTTCAGAGTCTAGCCGAATTTACTTTAATCTAAAACTATTTCTCCGCATTTAGGGGAAAATTTTTTTTAAAAGCAGTCAGTTGTCACTTTTCCTTGAAAATATTAAGAGATTTTCCTGAGACTTTATAATAGAGTTTGACCAAGAGCCTGATAAGCAAAAACGTTACCAAATGTTAAGTGCCTAATAAATTCCAAGACGTCCAGACCAAGAGAATGGGAGAATATTAGATCATAAATAGAGTAAAATAATGAGGAAAAACTAATTCTGTAGAGACTATGTTGCCTCTCTTTTAGGTTAAGTTACCAACTGGTATGACCTGAGAGTAAGGAGATTGCCTGGCTGAGTAGGAAGCAGCAGTTTGTACAGAGTGCAGAACTTGGGCATCGAACAAACTGTTTCTCTAAACTTCACTTTTCGCTAGTAACAAAACCTAAAAGTTCAACTACTTGCTTTTTTGGAAACTCTCTTCCTAAAACAAGAATATCTTTATATTTTCAAACCTTTCATAAACCAGGCCTGGTTTTTCCACACACTTCTCTATTACAGTTTTAGAGTGCTGTGCTTCCACTCCTTTCTGGAGGTAGAGTGTGATGATTAAGAATAAAAACACTGCAGTTGGACCACTTATGTTTGAGTCATGAGTTCTTTGATTATTTATGGATGACTGGGGCAAGTAACTTCACATTCTGTGCCCATTTCCTGATTTGTTAAATGGAAATACTAATAGTACCCACCCATGCAGTAATTTTTAGAGTTGAATTAGTTGATTCACATAATGCATTTAAGATAATTGCTGGTATACAATAGTGCTATCTGTTTTATTTCATATTTAAGATATTTGGCCATTGTTCATGGTGCATTTTGGTTTACCAATACAGAGCACAGGAGATGGATCTGGAGATAAACATTTGCATTCATATATTTAAAAATCCACAATACTACCTGTGATGGTTAATTCTGAATTTCAACTTGATTGGATTGAAGGATGTAAAGTATTGATCCTGGGTGTGTCTGTGAGGGTGTTGCCAGAGGAGATTAACATTTGAGTCAGTGGACTGGGAAAGACAGACCCACCCTTGATCTAGTGGGCACAATCTAATCAGCTGCCAGCAAATATAAAGTAGGCAGAAAAACGTGAAAAGGGGAGACTGGCCTAGCCTCCCGGCCTATGTCTTTCTCCTATGCTGGATGCTTCCTGCCCTCAAACATTGAACTTCAGTTGTGAGATTCAGACTGGCTCTCCTAGCTCCTCAAGCTTGCAGACAGCCTATTGTGGGAACTTGTGACCATGTAAGTTAATACTTAATAAACTCCCCTTTACATATATATATATTATTAGTTCTGTCCCTCTAGGGAACCCTGATGAATACACTACCTCTACAATGATTGACAGAAATAGAAAAGATTGAGCAGAGAACTAGATGGAGCTGGAAAAAATAGATTTGTCAGTTGGGTCTTTCAGGAAGCAGACACTGAGAAAGAATTATGAATGAAAAAGGTGAAAGGAAAAGGGAGGAAATAGTATTGGGCAGGGTAGCTCCATAATAAAGATGAAGAGGCCTACATTGGGATGAAATGTCTAGGCCCTTGTACCACAGTTATTTTCAGTCATTGGCTAGAGCCACCTTACGAGGAGTGTGGCCTCAACTGAAAACCCGAGGTAGACGTGAAGATGTGAGCAGTTAAAGGCTGTCATCTAACCACACTGCTTGCAGCTGGGCCACAAGTAAGTCCTTTCCTGAAGAGGTATCTGGGCAGCATATCTCTGTGCCTGTCACAGTGCACCCATTACACCATGTGGATTCAGTCTCCATACACACTTTGGGAGCAGCTTTTACAGGGTTCTAGTGCACATTTCTTCCTAAAAGGAAACTTAGAAGTGGGAAGCTGGTGAGACAAACTACAGTCCCCATCTTTGGGTCCTGAGGCCACACTGAATCCATTTCCTCTCTTCTCTACTATTGATTCTAAATTCCCCTTGCTGTCAGCTACCATCTCTACTTCTCTCAGTGGTCATACTGGTGATATAAAACCCCAATTCCTGGGAATTCTGAGCGCCTGGTAGTGATCATCTTCTCAGGTAGGTGTTGCTGCATTTTTTCGTTAATGGTCATTATAGGGTAAGGGATTACCAAGAGATGTCCAAGTGCATCACCTAAGTATCACCCATATTCTTACTTGTTCCCATTGTATAACAGGAAGCCTATCTCCTCCTGCTGTTTGGATTTAGCTACCTCTGATGAAGCATTGATTCCTTTCTTGCCTACTGGTCCCTGAACTCTCTAGAAGTTCCATGTTCCCAGCCACCTGCTAAGCTTAGTTCCATGGGACACTGTGTCCCCTAGCAAGAATATACTACCTTTGGGGATTAAGACCTCTAATTTCACAGAGCTCAGGGTTGCAGGAATGGGGAACACTATGTCCCCGAGCAGGTCATTGGGAAAAATGGTAAGTTGGGTTATATTCCTGTTTTCATCCCTTGTTTCTTGGACCCAAGTATTGTTCCTACTAGGGGCCCTGCATCCTGAGAGACAGTACCTCATTCTTGCAGAATATTGTCTTCTAGCTGGTACTTCAACTGAACCTTCAGCAGGCCATTCCAGTGCTCTATTAGGCCACCAGCTTCTGGGCATGCAGCATGTGATACATCCAATGGAACCCATGGTCACAGGCACCTCTTGCACCACCTTTGCTATGAAATAAGTCCTGCTTGGATGCTACATTGTATTGTATTCCATACCTGTGGATCAAGCATTGTGGAAGTCTCCAGATACTGGTGCTGGACGAGTCTTGGTGAGTATAAAAGGCAAATGCATACTCCAAATAAGTATTCCCATAAAATTGAACTGCTAGAATGGAAAGCTCTCAATGTAATATAGACTACTTATCACCAAGTGTCTACTTGCTCTCCTAAAGATATGGTGTCAAATCAAGGATCAGTTTCACAGGTCAATCTTTCAGGTGACGTAGTAAGTAGGTAGATCAGCTGTGGTAAGTGGGCTTTGTGCTGATGGACCTGTGCATATATTCCATTTTTGCCACCCTGGCCATTTTGTTCTTGTGCCGATTATGCCAGCACTGAGGTGGCCACTAATAAAGACAGGTTGACATCAACTAACTGAGTAATTTTTCTACATTTTTAAAGTGCTTCCTCAATAGATCATACCTTCTTGTGGACATTGATGTGTGATAAAGATATCTTCACACATTTTGCCCACACTAATATGTATATCCATGTTCCTCTAAGACCCTCAGGACTCTTTGTCTGCGATCTTCTAAACTCATTCTTTTCAGGCCTCTGACCAGCCAGCTGGGATGCTTGTCATTTCCTGTAAGTATATTTATATTCTAACCTCAGGCCACCTGTTCTACAGAAAATGGATGACAAGGTGCACCACCTAAGCTTTGCCCATTAGGAAGACTGTTTCTCTCCACTGTCTTCAAGGCTATTCTTTAAGGTGATTGTAATATAAGCTGCTGCCCAATATCAGCTTTCATCCACATACTTTGGCAACCCATTCATAAACTAAGCTCAGCCATTTTTTTTCTTTCTTCAGCTTCTTGTTCAAGACCACACCTCTGCCCCATATGGTTACCAATATGAGCTGAGGGAGAAGTAGTGATGTAACTATAATGATAATGTCAGAATGTATGCTATCTGCTCCTGTAGATTGATTGTGGTCTTCTTTGTGCTTCATCCCAAATGTAATTCTTTCATCTTATGATGGATTACAGCTGAGCTGCCCAGAACTTATAACATGGTGTTCAACAAGGCACATTTTTTTTTTTTGAGATGGAGTCTCACTCTATTGCCTAGGATGGAGTCAAGGCACATTTTGTTTTTTGTCACTTAGTGTCCCACAGTCAAGCATTTTCTCTTTCCCAATAGCACTACAAGGGCCATTTTTCAAAAGACTTGCAGCCTTCATCTAGAAACCAGGCACCTGAACTGTAATTTTCCCACCGAGATTTCTATAAACTCCATACTGCATCTTTTTCCACCACTGACACCTCTAACATCATAGGGTCTGCCAAATCATATAGTGCAGTGTCAAGACTATTTTCACTACAGCTCAGTCCTGCTGTAAAACTCTTTCCTGTGCTAGGTTGCAAAGTTGGCAGCATTTTATGTCTGGTATATGAATGAGAACAATATTTCTAGGTGTAGAGTATGTTGCTTACAGAACCCAAAGCATCTTCCTAGGCATTGTGCTTTTTCCTTTTTCAAATGGGGTGTAAGATACTGCAATTTGTCTTTTATTTTGAAGGTGATATTCTAGCACATCTCTGAATACTGGGCCCTTAACATCTTTAATAAAGAACCAGGTCCCTTTCTGATTCTTCCAAGGGTTCCTTTCTCACTCACTGAGACCCAAACCTCAAGCATGCTAGTAACCTCTTGCTAAACCTGTTTGATCAGCATGATGTCATTGATATAATGAATCAATATTATATTCTACAGAATTTCCAAATAATTCCTATCTTTTTTGGACTGTGAGTGTGAGTAGGAAAGTTAACATAGCCCGGGGGAAAAGTGTCCATGTATATTGATATTTTATTTCATAGGGACATGAACCATTTATTTCATATGGACATGAACTATTCAAATTGTCTTGCTTGATTGGGATAGAGAAGAATGAATTATCCAAACCAATAGCTGCATACCATATACCTGGAGCCATATTATCCTGGTTTATCAATGATACTATGCTTGGCAGGACAACTGCAACTGGGGCTGTTACTTTATTAAACTTTCAGTAGTTTATTATCATTCTTCTAATATAATTCATCTAGTTTCTGCAGAGGCCAGACTGTTGAAGTAAATGGAGATGTGATGGGAACTATCAACCCTGCATCTGTTTCATTTTTATGGGTATCATTAATCTGCACTATTTCCAAGATGTTGTCTCTTGGATAAGAGAGGCAGTTTTAAAGACTTCTTCTTAGCCTTCCCCACTATGATTGCTCTTACTCTATAGGCCAAGAACAATACATGGAAGTTGCTCCCACTGTGAAATATGTCAATCCCAATTATGCACTTGAAGACTGGGTAAATGCCCACTGGGTTGGTTTGTGAAACCAGTGGATTCATTGTGAGCAGATTCTGGACAGACTCATGGACATGACTCATGACCTCCATATGCTTCTATTCCAACAGGAGAGCCATGATGTTGCTTCAGATCTTTAGGTATCAGTGTTATTTCTGATCATGTATTCCACAGTTCCCAGGAAGTGTGGGTACTCCCTTTCCCAATGTACAGTCATTCAAGTAAGTGGAAATGGATCTCTTTGGGGAAGGACCAGGGGAATCATTGCATGTCATACTTGACATGATATCACAGGATATTTCTTCCTGAGACCCAGCCAAGTCTCAATACCTTGAAAACTGGCACAGATCCAGGAAGTGGGCAAGATATTGTGATTTTTTATTGGTGTGATCACTGTCAACCTTCTGTTCACACGTTCTTTTCTTTAATTGCATATATCAAGCAGCATCCTCATTGGAGGCCCATATATTTTACACCTAGTGACACTGTGTTTTATTAACCATCTTCACAATTGCCTCTTAGCTGTTGCTCTGACATTGTTGGTCACAACAATAATTGTGACCTACCCCACCCCAACATTGAGGATTAGGTTTTACCTCAACCTCTCTTGCTCTTGGGCCCCATGATCTTCATTGGTACTAAGGAGCCAAGTTCTATGACAGCCTCTCCTGCAGTCAGCCCTGACCTGTAGAGAAAAGCCAGCACTGGATGTCTTGGTGATGTTGGTGCCCTACTTACTAGCAAATTCCTGTTGACTTTGGGGATTGATGTGTCCTCATGGTCTCCTGTGGAAAATAATTTTCTGGCAGGCTTTCTGATCTCATATCAACTCCAGCATGTCTGCTTTCCTGGGCTTCTTACTGCCTTCCTCCATTGTCTGCTATGGCAATTTAGGCATTTCAGTTTTTCTCAGCATGGGCCATCACTTTCTCCAGGTGTATAGAGGTACCCTAGCAGGAAATTTGCTCTACCTCCTTGGATCCTTTCCAGGGAATTTAATTATATCTCAAGAGAGTACCCCAATGTGAAAAGGTGCTTCTTTATCTAGTATTATGTTCCAGTGCTATACCAGTGAAATATTTTAGCAGTTGGGCTACTATATTGTGCCAGGGACTAATTGTGCCCATATGCTACCTGTGGTGGGCTCATTTTTGTCATTCTGGAAATGAGGAGTCCAGTGTCAAAGTCTCAAGTTATCACTTGTTTTTTTGAATCATTTCTGGAACTGTATCAGTTGGATCCTCTGAGAAGCAGAGACCGAGGTAGAAACAGGAGTATAAAAGATGTATTAGAACGTAATACCTGTGGGAAAAAAAACACAGGAAGCAGATTGAGCAGAAAAACTCAGCAGATCATTATGCAAATCTGACAGGTCTTTGAAAGTTCAACAGAGAGGTCCAGAGCAAGGATTGCCTATTAGGAGAGTCTGGCAGTTGGTGAAATTTTAGGTCATTTAATATAGTTTGGATATTTGTCCTTCCCAAATGTCAGGTTGAAATGTGACCCCCACCCTCTGACCCATGTTGAAGGTGGGGCCTGATGGGAAGTGTTTGGGTTATGGCAGCAGATCCCCGATGAATACCTTTGTGCCCTCCCCACAAAAATGGGTGAGTTCTTGCTCTATTAGTTCATATGATAGCTGATTGTTAAAAATGGAATGTGCCCCCTCCCCATCTCTCTTGCTCTATCTCTTGCCATGTAACCCACCTGCTCCCACTTTGCTTTCTGCCATGAGTAAAAGCTTCCTGATGCCTCACAGGAAGTCAAGTAGATGCTGGTCTCATGCTTACACTGCCTGCAGAACTGTGAGCCAAATAAACTTCTTCTTTTTCTTTTTTTTTTTTTTTCAGAAATTATCCAGTTTCAGGTATCTTGTCATAGTAATACAAAACAGACTACCACACCATTATACCACATTCGTGCTTGGCCCTTGGCTGGGATGACCCCAAGAAGAGTATGACCTGGGCCCAGAGGAAGATCTGAAGGAGTTAACAGCTGGAGGCCACAAGTCTGAATATCGGAAGGGTGCATTTCTATATCTGCCATAATACGTATTAGCAGAAGGAGATACTAGAAGTAATTAGATTTGTTTGGTATGCTCCATATTTTTTAATTTGCTGAACACTATTATAAGAGTTGCATGGGAAGAACTGTCAAATCCGAAGAGATTCGCAGCCTCCCCTAGGATCAGTTAATCTAAAAGTTTCAGAGATCGCAGATTTTAAGGGAAGACTCCAGAGAGTTACCACTGCCCTCACTGTTCATATTAAGTTCTCACTTTATAGGAATCATTGATTAAAAACTTATGAAATGGCTAATGGGAAATGTTATTCCCATTTATTCTGATATTATTGGTATTATAGTAAATCGATCACAGCTATTCAGCCTCATTCTTAAGTAGATTTCTGTTTCCCTCTGAAGCTTGCCTAAAATCCCTAGTTTAGGCAACAGGCTAGTCTTTGTATCTCAAAGAATATAATCTGAGATCCCTACAGAAAAGACTGTAGCAGGTACTCTGAATTATGGGTATTTCAGAGAATAGAGTCTTGAACATAATCTTTCAAGATAAGATTGCTTAGAAAACTTTCAGGCTGTACCAGTGGACGAAGTCAGGATTTCCAGAACCCCCTTCTGTTCAGAAACCATTATACTTCATCAAATCCAACTGCTTGATCCAAGGTCCAGTGGAATAAGAGTTAATTACAGCATACTTAAGCAAATGAGAGAAATTTTAATGTGGTTTATTCAGAATATTTTTGGTTTTAATTTTATGTTCCATTTTTTAATAGATACATAACAGATTCTTTTTCTTCTGAAGCTATCTTAAATCCTCAATTTAGTAGACTCTTCCTTTGGGGTTTGATTTTCACTGACATGTAAGAATTGAGAAAGAACTATTTTTACCGAGTCTCTTTACTTTTTCATAGCAATATAATTTTTGCATAGGATAAATAAGAATATGTCTTCATTTTTACCAGGGTATAATTGGACAATAGATTGTGCAATAAAACTATACTTGAAGTGTTACATTGGAAAATAATTCTTATTTAAGTAAGTATCAACAAGAGTTGACTTTATATGTGGAGACCAACTCATAAATGACACCAGCTGTTTTCATTACAGGGAATTAATGACCATTTCCTTGGAGACCAGAGCACCCAGGGTCATTGAACCAATCAAAGAACCCTTACTAATCCCTTTTCATATAACGTTCAGATGCTACTTTGGAGAGGAGGTGAGAAAGGGTGGATTGGACATGCTAGAAGGTTTACCGAAATACCTCAGAATCAATTAGGGTTTTTGTTGTTGTTGTTATTTAGGGGGGAGGGCAGCACTTACCTTCAAGGTGGTGTTTGGAAATGTATACGGTCTGTTAAGGTTGCCCCCATGCCAGGAGAGGCAGCTGCTGGCATTTTGTAGGGGAAGGAAGTTGGGTAAGGGAGACAGTAGGGGTGCTAAGTGTCTGTGCAGCTCTAGGAAGAAATGTCCCACCCAGCATGCCCCTTGGGTTATCATAAGGAGTATGGAAATGTGCTGTTAAATCTTAGAGTCCACTGGGTCTAGGGAAACGACTTAATAGATTTCTTTTCCTGCCTTTTGCACAACCCAGTGGGTGGAGCTCTTGAGGAAGATAAGATTTGTTTAAACGAAATAAAAGAATTACCTTTGCATCCCAGATCCAATTTGTAATGTGACTGGTCCTGTTAATTACAGATATATTTAAAAGCACAGTTAATCCAAATGCAAAATAGTTACAGCCATATTTTCAATGCTGGAAATATAGATTTCTAGAAGGAACAAAACATACTCAATTTTTTTTTAAGATATGTTTTTTTACAGGGTGCCTAAATTTCAGAGGATCATGTTAGTCACACTGAAAAGCTAAAGTTTTGACTCACTGATTTGTCACTTAATTCATATCATATGTTGAATGTTTTAATGAGTCTCCAGTACTGATGCAACCCACATGTAATAACTTAAAAGTGCTCTTGGAACTATTTCTGACAGTTTCTACAAAAACACTTTAATTGAGGTAGGCAACAGCTTTTAACTGCCATAGGGGATGTTTTGATATGAGAGGTGGGTGGGAATAAAAACAACAAAAAACTCACCAAAGAGGGTTCTCTTACCCCACCCCTAGCCCACCCCCTACCTGTGTTTTTCTTTCTGATGCTGTTTCCAAAAGAATGTCCTTCTCAGACCAATGTTAATATTTCCAGAGAGTAAATAGTGCCTTCTTCTGTAAGTGAAAGCAGAAGCAGGAGAAAACAGTTTACAGGAGAGAGAAGGTAGACATGAAGAGGAAAATAGATTTAAGGGTAGATAAGAGCAAAATGGAGTAGGAAAGCAATGAGAAAAAAAGAAAGTGGAGAATGGAAACAAATGAAATGTAAGAATTGATATTTCTGTGTCACAATCCAACAGGAATGATCAATAATGATCTTGTGATGCAAGCAAGAAGACAGGAATCTTTGTTTAGTACCTCAGAGTTGATTGTGGTATATGCTGCGTGCTAGACTCCCGGGACCACCTGGGCCCCTGGGATGCAGAGGCAGCA